>WHYT01013646.1:14228-24279 GCA_009806455.1 Tetrax tetrax | reverse complement strand
CTTTCCCGGTGCTGCCCCATCCCCTCCCCTTTCCTCAGGGAGAAGCGGCAAACGGAGACGCAGCCAGCCTCCGAATACGGCGAGCAGGACGAGGAGCGCCTGAAGCACGAGGGTGAGTGCCAACCCTGGCCGCGGCGGCGGCGACGGCGGCGCGCTGGGGAACTCCAATGCCGCCGGCGCGGTCAGCAACGCCTTGCCTCCACGCAGCCGAGAGCGTCCCACGGAGCGGTGAGCACGAGCGCAAAAACCCGGTGGCCTTGTACATCCTCAAGGACAAGGTAAGCGGCCGGCAGCGTCCCGGTAGCGCGGCGGATTTCGCGCGCTTGGCACGCTCCTCTGCCCTTGGCTTTTGGCAGGACGCGCCGGAAGCGGAGGAGGATTCGCCGCCCGAACCCCGCGGGGCGGTTGAGCCGGGTTACACCAGCTCACCGGTACCGGCAGCCGGTCGCTCACCGGGCCCGGTGGGGCGTTCAACGCGTCGTTACCATCGCTCGCCGGCTCGCTCGCCCGCCTCAACGCGGACGCACAGGTCGCCGCCGGGTTCGCCGGCGCGTTCCCGCGCCGCCCCGCGACTGCTGCGGACTGCCGGCGTCCACGTCATCCGGGAGCAGGAGGAGGCCAACGCTGTGGAGATCAGTGCCTGAGCGAGGGGGACACGTGCACGCTTCAGCGGCGGCGGCGGCGGCAAGCGAGCGGGGACATTGGCACAGCGCCGCTCCCGCCACCGGGCATCGTTTGGTTGGGCGTAAAGTCACTAATTTGCTATTGATCCCACCCGGAGCTCCCCTCTTCCGTCCCTGCCTTCCTGGGGCGTCGCTTGAACGGCTTTCTGGCTGGGACGAGCGCGCAGGGAGCGTGCGGAAAGCACACGCGCTCACCGGGGAGTGCACAGGAGAGAGCGTGCGCGCAGCACGCCGTCACGGAGCACGCTGGAGGGCACGGACGCAGCGGGCAGGGAGAGCGCGCGCGTGGTGCGCGGAGAGAGTGCGTGTGTGTGGAACACGCAGCGAGCGTGCACAGCGCGTGCAGGGGTGCGGCGCGCAGAACGTGCGCGAGAGAGCGCACGGAGCTTGCCGAGAGAGTGTGCGCGGCACGTGCGACCGAGACCGCGTGGGTTGCACGGGGAGCGTGCACGTGGAGAACGCGGGGGAAGCCAGCACAGCGGGTGCAGAGAGCGCACGCGGGGTAAGCAAATAAGGTTGCGCGTGGCGTTTGCAAGAGAGCGCGGCAGCGCGTGTGCATGCAGAGAGAGCGAGGAGCGTGCGCGGAGCGTGCGAAGAGACCGTGCCTGCGGCGCTTGCTGGGGGCATGCGTGGGAGCAGGCCGAAGGAGCGTGCACGGAGCGTGCGAAAAGCGTGCACGCGCAGCGCGCCAAGCCAGCACACCCACAGCCGGCGCGTGTGAGGTGCGCGGGACCACGTGCACGTTTCGCACCGGCGTGTGCGCTTGCCCGAGCACGAGCACGTGCACGCAGGCGGCCTAAATGGGGGGGGGGGTCCCTCCTCCCCCTCCTGGCTGCACCGCCCCCTAAAATGCGGTCCGAGCGCTGCCCCTCCGCCACGCCCGGATTTTCCGTGAAAATCCCCCGCTCCTGGGGCACGCACCGTCGCCTCTCCCCCAGGCCTTCCCGGGCAATAGGTTTAGGACGAAAACCGGAGAGCGGCCGGGCGCCGGGGCACCCCAGGGCGGGTGCCGGGGCACCCCGGGGCGTTCAGGGTGTGCTACTAACCAATAAACTAAACGTACTATGCGTCCGCCAGCCACACCCCTGGGTGTCTCTGTGGGACGGGGTGCCCTTCCGGAGCGGGTGGGGGGACACAAAGGGTGGGCGGCAGCTGAGAACGGACGAGCTCGACGCATCTGTCTGGCACACAAACTTAAGCCCACAGAGCCTGGGAGGCCCCGGACCGTTCACTCTGGTCCCTACTGATGGCGTCCGCAGCTGAGACCGCTGCGTCCTCAACCCTGCGGGTGCTGCCGGTGCCACCACACCGGGGCTCTCCCACTGCTGTGGCTGTTTGCGTGTCCGTCCCTCGCCGTCACTTCCCGGCCCCTGCGTCCGGCTATTGTTCCCCCCCATCCGGAGCCGGATCCGGCCCCAGCGCTGGCGGGGAGGGATCGGGATTTTGGGAGGAAGCGGGAAGGCTGGCGGGGGCCAGCATGGCGGGCAGCTGGGTGATGGCGCTGGGCTTGGGGCTCTGCCTCACCGCCCTGCACCGGGGAGGTGAGTGTGGCCCCCGAGGCGGGGGGGGGTCCAAAACACCCTTAACTCTGCCCGCCCCACCTGCCTAGGGCTGAGACCGTGCCCGCTCGGTGCACCCACCAGCCTCCATGTCACCCCGCAGGCTGCCAACCCCCCGGCGTGGCCGCGGCGGCCCAAACCGCAGCCGGTAAGAACACCCCGTGGGGATGACGCCAGGTGGGGGGGGACACCCTAAAAAATCCTGTCGTCCCCCCCCCACCCACCCATAGCGTCCCCTCCCTACCGCAGCGCTGCGGGACAATTTCCGCCTGCAGCCGGGCGATTTGGTGGCCACGGCGGGGCAAGCGTTGGAGTTGGATTGCGTCCCCCCTTCCGGGCACCCCGAACCCCGCGTCACCTGGAAGAAGGACGGGGTGAGCCTGGACCTGAAGAGCGACCGCTACGCGGTCACCAACGGGAGGCTGCGCGTGGCGGCGGCGCGACGCAGCGACTCCGGGCTCTACGTCTGCGTGGCGGCCAACGCGGCAGGCGAGAGGGAGAGCCGAGGTGCCCGCGTCTCCGTCCTGGGTAAGCCAAGGGTCTCCCGCGGGGGGTGGACACGTCCAACCTCGGCGCCACGTCTTCCATGTCCCCCCCCCATCCCCCACCCCAGAGAAGCCGACCATCGCGCGGCGCCCGAACGATGCTGTGGCGGTGGCCGGCAGCACCGTGGAGCTGGGCTGTGGCGCCCAAGGTGACCCGGCGCCGCGGGTGCAGTGGCACAAGGAGCGTGGGGACCTGCCCTGGGGGAGGTAGGTGGTGGTGACGGGGCGAGGGTGAGGGTGCCCACCCCCCTGGAGCTGACGGAGAACCGGTGACCCGCAGGCACGAGGTGGACCGGGAGCACACGTTGCGCCTCTACGCCGTGACGCCTGCCGACTCCGGCACCTACGTGTGTACGGCGCAGAGCCAGCTGGGCACCGCCGCCGCCGCCGCCCGCCTCCGCGTGCAGGGTCAGCGGTGGGACCTCCGGGGCTCCGCCCCAGTGGGCATGCAGGGCCGTCTGTGTGTCCATGCAAGGGGAGCCATCTAATGGGGTTCATCCTTGGGGAGTTTATCCAAGGGAGGGGGATTCATCCATGGGGATCCATCCAAGGAGGTCATCCGTGGGGAGTTTATCCAAAGGAGGGGGATTCATCCATGGCGATCCATCCAAGGAGGTCATCCGTGGGGAGTTTATCCAAGGGAGGGGGATTCATCCATGGGGATTCATCCAAGGAGGTCATCCATGGGGTTCATCCCGGGGGTCATCCGTGGGGAGTTTATCCAAGGCAAGTCCATCCAAGGAGGTCATCCATGGGGAGTCCATCCATGGGAGTCCATCCAAGGGGGGATTCGTCAAAAAAGGTCCATCCAACTGAATCATCTAAGGAGGTCTGTTTAAGGAGGGTCCAGCAAAGGGGGCGCTTCCAAAGGAGAAGTTGTCTCAGAAGGTTCATCTGAAGGCATCCCTCCAACGAGATCCATCCAAGCATGTCCACCTAAGGGGTTCCTCCCAGAGGGATATGTTCGGGTGGGGGGTCCATCAAAGGGTGTAGACGCAAGGGGATCCAGGAGGTATCCATCCAAAAGGTCCATGTAAGAGGGACGTATCCATATGGGTCTATCACAGGGTCCATCCAAGGGGGTCCATCCAAGACAGATCCAAAGGGTGTCAGTCCAAGGGGGTTCGTCCCAGAGGGGTCCCTCCAAGAGGTCCATTTGAAGGGCCCCATCCAAGGAGACATCAGGGTCTCCAGGCATGGGTAGGTGAGGTGCCGGGGTGCTCCTGCCCAGCGCTGCCGTCAGCCTCCCTCTGCCCCACAGACCAGCAGCCAACCGGCCAGCGGGAGCCTGCGCCGTGGGACCTGCTGGCCGTGCGGCTGCACTTGGAGAACGGCACCGCGCTGCCCGCCGCCGCGGTCCGGCTCCGCTGGCGGGTTGGTGGGATTGATCCCGGGACATCCCCGCCAGAGGGCTGGGATGGGACGCAGGGATGAGGCTGGAGCTCCGTTCCCACCTTCCCTGCGTCCCACCACGCCCCGTAACCCTCCCTGTTCCCTGCAGATGCTGACGTCGGCGCCGGCGCCCGAGGGCTACGTGGTCCTGTACCGTCATCTCCTCCCTTCCAGCACCTCCTGGGTCCAGCACGACGCGGGAAGGGAGCTCAGCACCACCATCCCGGCACTGCGCAGGGGCTACAAGTACGAGTTCAAGGTCCGACCCTACGCCGGTGGGACCCAGGGCTTGGACAGCAACACCAGGCACCTCTGGATTCCGGAGGAAGGTGTGCTGGGCGTGAGGTACCCCCAAGAGATGCCCGGAGGGTCGCTTGGGGGGTCCTAGGGGTCTCAGCATGGCTGTCCTGGCAGCGCCGAGCGCAGCGCCCCAGCACGTCGCCGTGGAGCGGACTGAGACGGGGAACGACACCGTGGTCGTGAGCTGGGAGCCACCTCCTCCTGAGGCCCACAACGGCGTCATTCGGGGCTACAAGGTTTGGGACGACGAGGCAGGAGGGGGCTGGGGGGCTTCTGGCCAAGGAGGATCCGAGGGGTCTGTCTAAGGGGGATCCATCCAAAGGTGGGGGGGGCATCCAAGTGGGATACATGCAAGGGGTTCATCCAAGAGGGGCCAAACAAGGTGGACGTCCATCCCAGGAGATCCATCCAAGGGGTCAATCCAAGGTAGGGGATCATGCAAATGGATCTAACCCACGGAAGTCCACCAAGAGGGTTCAAGCAAGGGGACTCATCTAAGGCCATCCATCCAAGGGGGTCCATCAGCAGTGACTCATCTAAGGGGGCCCATCCAAAGGGCATCAGTCCTGCTGGCATCCACCAACGGGCGCTCTTGGTGCCTGACAGATCTGGTTGACGGGCGAGGGCCAGCAGCGCCCCACCAACAGGACGGTGGACGGAGGCACCCACCACCTAGAAACCCTCCTCCCGGGCCCCGGAGCCGAGTTCTGCGTCCGGGTGGCGGCTTTCAACGGCGCGGGGCTGGGTGTCCCCAGCAACGTCACCTGCGGCGTCCCGGGTAGGGGACAGGGAGCGAGGGGAGGGGGGCACAGTGGTGGCACGGTGGGGTGACACCGGTGGGACCCTTGCAGGGCTGACGGCGGAGAGCAGCGGGGTGGTGCGGGTGCTGCGGCAGCCCGCCGTCATCACAGCCGTGGGCTCACTGCTCTGGGTGGCCTTGCTCGCCTTCCTCCTCCTCCTCTGCCAGCGCCGCGCCAGCCAGGAGGCCACGGCTCGCCGCAGGTGAGCGGCCGTGGGGCGGGGGGCCGTGGGCCGGGGGGCTGTGGTGGGGATGGGACACCCGACAGCACCCTTCACCCCGCAGGCTGGCGGCCGGTGACTCGCCATGGCTGGGGGGCTCCTGGGAACCCGGCTGCGCCCCCCGAAACCTCAGCAGCAGCAGCAGCCTCAGCAGCCGGCTCCTGGGCAGTGACGGCAGGGACCCGCACCCCTCCAGTGAGCCCCAGGGCTGGGACCCCCACCCAGTGCCACGGAGGTCCCCCTCAGGGTGCTCTGGGACCCCTACCCAGTGCCACGGGACCCCCTGCCCGAGCCATGGGACCCTCACTTCCCTCCAGTGAGCCCCAGGGCTGGGACCCCCACCCAGTGCCACGGAGGTCCCCCTCAGGGTGCTCTGGGACCTCCATCGAGTGCCACGGGACCCCCTGCCCGAGCCATGGGACCCCCACTTCCCTCCAGTGAGCCCCAGGGCTGGGACCCCCACCCAGTGCCACGGAGGTCCCCTTCAGGGTGCTCTGGGACCCCCACCCAGTGCCACGGGACCCCCTGCCCGAGCCATGGGACCCCCACTTCCCTCCAGTGAGCCCCAGGACCGGGACCCCCACCCGGTGCCACGGAGGTCCCCCTCAGGGTGCTCTGGGACCCCCACCCAGTGCCATGGGACCCCCGCCCGGTGCCTGGGGTGCCAGTGCTGTAGGACCCCCACCTGGGTGCCCCCCCATCGCCACGGGACGGAGGGGACAGGGGACCCCCAGTTCTGTGCCCACGGGTGCCCAGCCCTCTCTCGCCCCCCAGCCCTCTCCTTGGAGCCTCCAAGTCTTGGCCCCCCTACACCCCCCAACCGCAGCAGCTTCCGTGGGGGGAACCCAGCGCCCCATGGGGACACGGGGCAACCCGGAGCGCGCACCACCCCCGGCACCCCGAACCCTGCGCCCTGGGAGCGTGTCCGCAAGAGAGGTGGGTACGGGGGGGACAGCGGGGACGCGGGGACACCGGGGGGGGTGGCTCACGGCTCCGTGTCCCCCCGCCCCGCGCAGAGCTGCACCAGGTGCACAGCACCCCGCTGCTCACGGGTGGCCCCAGCCACGTCCCCGTCACCAGGCACGGAGGCGAGTGGGGGACAGATTTGGGGCTGGTGGCCGGGTGGCCTCAGCAGAGGGGACGCGACGGTGACATGGCCGCTGGCGCGCTGGCCGGAGGAGGCCTGCGGCAGCCGCCCATCTTCAGCTCCCCGAGAGCACGGCGGGGCAGTGCTTCGCTGGCCCCCGCTGCCACCAGCTCACCGGTGACACCCCCGAGGCCACCCCGCGCCTGGCACCCGCCGGTGACCCGGTGAGTCTGGGTGTCCCCACCCCGGGGACGCGGACGGGTGCTCCTCACCCCCGCCTTGTCCCCCCGAAAACCACCGCGTCCCTTCCACCCACAGGTCTCCGGCTGCTGCACGCCCCAGGGAAGTGTCCCCAGTCGCCAGGCCACCCAGGGACGTGTCCCCGCTCACTGGGATCCCCAGGGACACGTCTCCGGACACTGGGATCCCCAGGGACGTGCCACCAGTCGCCAGGCATGTGTCCTTGGTCACGGATCACCCCAAGGACATGTTCCTGGCCCCCGGGCACTCCAAGGATACGTCACCAGTCACCAGGCTCCCCAGGGACATGTCCCCCGTCACCAGGCACCCCGAGGAGATGTCCCCAGTCGCCAGGCACTGCAGGGACCAGTTCCTGGGCAGCAGGTACCCCAAGGACACATCCCCTGCCACCAGGCAACCCAGGGACCCCTCACCGGTGACCAAGCACTGCAGGGACAGGTCACCGGCCACCAGGCACCCTGAGGACAAGTCCCCAGCCAGCAGGCACCCAAGGGACGCGTCCCCAGTCACTGGGCTCCCCAAAGAGAAGTCCTCAGCCACTGGACACTGCAGGGACAAGTTGCTGGCCAGCAGGTACCACAAGGACACATGCCTGGCCACCAGGCACCCGTCACCGGTCACCAGGCACCCAAGGGGACTTGTTTCTGTCCAGCAGGTACCCTGGTGACATGTCACCGGTCACCAGGCACCCAAGGGACATGTCCCTGGTCACCAAGCACCCTGAGGAGATGTCTCCAGCCCCCGGTCACCTCAAGGACACGTTCTTGGGCAGCAGGTACCCCGAGGACATGTCCTTGGCCACCAGACACTCCAGGGACCCATCACTGGTCACCAGGCACCCAAGAGACACATCCCTGGTCACCAAGCACCTTGAGGAGATGTCTCCAGCCCCCGCTCACCTCAAGGAGACGTTCTTGGGCAGCAGGTACCCCAAGGACATGCTTGGTACCACAAGGACACATGCCTGGCCACCAGACACCCATCACTGGTGACCAGGCACCCAAAAGACATGTTCCTGGCCACCAGGTACCCCAGGGACACATCTCCAGCCACGAGGCACCCCAGGGACGCGTCCCCACTCCCCAGCCGCCTCTCGCCGGTGTTCAGTGATGGGGTCCTCACGCCGCAGCAGGTGGCCGAGGACCTGGAGATGGACCAGGCCACCACCTGCCCCAGGTACGCTCCGTCCCCCAGCACGCCACCACCGTGCCAGCGTGTCCTGGCGCCAGCGGCACCCCTGACACATCCCCTGCAGCCCACTGGCGCCGACCACACCACGGTCCTTCTCGCCGCCGCACACCTACGGCTACATCTGTGGGCCGCCAGCCTCCGAGCTGGGCGAAGAGGAGGAGGAGGAGGAAGAGCAGCCAGGGACGAGGGGCTCGCCGGAGGGGTCGCTGCTGAATGGCTGGGGGTCTGTCTCAGAGGACAACTTCACCAGCGCCCGCTGCAGCTTGGTGAGCTCCTGCGATGGCTCCTTCCTCCTGGACGCCAGCTTCGCCCGGGCACTGGCCGTGGCCGTCGATGGCCTCTGCTTCAGCCTCGAGGACACCGAGGGGATGTACGGGGGTGAGCGAAGGGCCCCCCCTTTTACCCACCATCGTCATCACCTTCTCAGGGGAGGTGGCCCCATCATGACACCATGGTGAAGCCACCATCTCCTGCCTTCTCCCCAGCAGGTCCCTCGTTGCCACCATCGCCCCTGGACGGGATCTTCTCACCCGGGGTCCCCGTCCCCACCTGGGACTGGGGGAAGGCGCTGGGGGTCCCACAGAGAGTTGGGACAGAGGCAGCCACGGGTGAGCGGCGCCCCGACACCAGGGTGACAGGCAGTGGGCTCGGTGCGGGGTGCCGCTCGTTGTGGGGTGCTGGAAAACATCCCCTTTTCTTTCCAGGTGGCCCCTGGGCCAGGGTGGGGGGCGAGCCGGCGACAGCAGGGACAGGAGCGTGGCGGTCCCCAGGGCGTGGGACACAACACTGGCAGAGTCCGCTCGGCTCAGCTAAAATCCACCTTTATTAAGTGGTTCCCCAAAAAGGGCTCTTCGCTAGCAAAAGCCACCCACAGAGGATGGGGGGCACCACGGTGGGCCAGTGTCCCTCATTCTCCAGTGTCCTCGTCCTCCCCAAGCGTCCTCATCCTCCCCAAGTGTCCCCGTCCCTCTCCAGTGTCACCCTCCTCCCCAAACCATCCTCCTCCAGCCCGAGCACCGCCACCCATCCCAAGTGTCCCTGTCCCTCCTCAGCATCATTGTCCCCCCAAACGTCCTCATCCTCACTGTCCTCGTCCCTCCTGCCCGTTCCCGTCCTTGTCCCGCCTTGGCCATCCTTGGCCTTCCCAAGCGTCCCCATCCCTTCCCAAACATGCTTGTGCCCTCGTCCATCCCCAGGATCCTCATCCCTCCCAATTTTCCTTGTCCCCACGGGTCTTCGTCCCTCCCGGAGCCCCCTCATCCCTTCCTGAGCATCCTCATCCTCGTCCCTCCTGACTGTCCTCGTCCCGCCCCGAGCGTTCTGTCCCCCTCGCGCTGCCGCCCACCAGCCGCCGGCTCTGTGCAACCCCATTTACCTGGCGCCGCTCCGAAATTAAAGAGCATCCACCCCCCACCTCCCCCGTCCCCTCCGTGTCCCCGTTCCTGTGTTCCCATCCCCGCTCGCCCTCCTCTTCATCGCTTCTCCTGCGATGGGCAGGGAAACGGAGGACCCGGGCGGCGGCGATGGCCTGTCCCTTCGCCACGGTCCCTCGGCACCCGGCTGCGCCCCGAGCCGTGGCCGCGGGAGCCGGTGGATCCGCGGGACGAGACGCTGCCCGTGGTGGAGCAGGCGCCGGGCGCTTGGCCCCGGGCTAGGCCGGAGGGTTTGCTGTGGGGGACCTCGTCTGCAAGGGAGGGGACGAGCTTGGCCCTCGGCGGTGACGTCCCCTCGACGCCTTTCGCGCCGGGCCGCGGCTCGGGCTTACCGCCGCGGGGCAGGCGGTGGGCAGCCTTGCGCTCCGTCCCGCTCAGCTCCCGCTCGGGCGAGGGGCCGGGGGTCTCGCCGGGCGGCGGCAGTGGCGGGGGCGGCAGGTCTGCAGCAGAGGAGGGACAAGGCTGATCCCCCCCCGCTCCGGGACCCCACCACCACCCCTTTTTCCCCTCCGCTCACCTCCCGGTTGCTTTTCCCGGCGGTAACGGTTGGGCTTCGGGCCACGTTTTGGGGTCTCCCCAC
>WHYT01013644.1:0-23468 GCA_009806455.1 Tetrax tetrax | reverse complement strand
CAGAGGAGGCCACGCAGATGCTGAGAGGGCTGGAGCAGCTCTGCTGTGAGGCCAGGCTGGGAGAGCTGGGGCTGTTCAGCCTGGAGAAGAGGAGGCTGCGGGGAGAGCTGAGAGCGGCTCCCAGTGCCCAAAGGGGGCTGCAGGGAAGGTGGGGAGAGAGTCTTCAGCAGGGCCTGGGGTGACAGGACGAGGGGTCAGGGTTTCAAAATACAGGGAGGTAGAGTCAGATCAGATATTAGGAAGAAGTGTTTTACCCTGAGGGTGGTGGAGCCCTGTCCCAGGTTGCCCAGAGAGGCGGTGGATGCCCCATCCCTGGAAACATTCCAGGCCAGGTTGGCCGGGGCTCTGAGCAACCTGATGTGGTTGGAGATGTCCCTGCTCCTGGCAGGGGGTTGGGCTGGGTGTCAAAGCTGCCAGACCGTCTGTGCTCACCTAGGAAAATCCTTGCTGGAGCAGGAATTCAAGTCCACCTTCCCCAAGCGCTAAACCCCGTCCTGAGCCGGTGATCTTTCCGCCTGCGCTCTCCACATTCCGTCCTGGCAAAGGAAAGCCAACGTGGCCCCCTCCGTGTCGCTGATGGCCCCTGTGATCCGAGAGCGCTGCACAGTCGCTCGGCCGGCTCTGCCAGCGAGTTTGCAGGAAGAAAAGTTGAGGATAAAACACTTGGAAATCTTTACGAGTCGGGGGGGGGGGAATTATCCGCCGGGTAAATGGTCTCCGGAGCCCAGCGCCGGCACGGAATCCGGACAGCTTGAAAAGCGGTGCTGGGTTTTATGCTTAACAAATAGATGGAGGAGAGGAAGGGAATGTATCCGTGGAGATGTTCCTGCGGAAAATGATGGCGCTTGTCTGCAAACCAGAGCACTCAGGCTGGCGGGTGATGGATATCCAGCTGGGGGGCACGCGGGGCTCCCGGGCTGCGTCCGCCCCGTACCCGCGTTCCACCGAGAGTCTTTGAGAATTTATTGCTCATTTTCATGGCTGCTAGAGAATGAATTGGCAGAACTATTACGGGATGGGCGCAGCCCATCGATTTTATTTACATATCCTGGTGACAGAATAACGCGGAGTTTTCATATGTATTTTTAATTTATTTTGATTTCTTTTATTCTTAAAAAAAAAGGAGGAGAATTCTGTGTGCGCTTTCCCTATGCGAGACCGAGTCTTCCCAGTCTCTTTGCCACTCAGCTCCTCTTTCCCCGGCGACTGGGCCCAGTCAGACCCGTCTGCTGGTCTCTCCTGTCTCTCTCTGTAAGCCTACAGGAATTATCCCAAGCTGGCATTTGCCTTCCCAAAGAAAAACCGCACCCCAGATCCCAAAGGCTCCAAATCCCTCCCACAGCTGAGCAGAAGTGGACCGTCCTCCCTTCCTTTAATCTTTTAAGGAAAAGGGTGAAAGACCCCGGCCCCTCCGCGCCTGCAGGCGCTGTGCGGTGCTTTGGATCGCGCTTCCGAACCTCTTGCCGCTGCGTGTTTTCCCGTCAGGGCGGCCGGGACGCCGCGCTGGGTAAGGAGCAGCGAAAGCCGGCGGCGCCGTTGCCGTGCCTGTCTCGATGTCTCTGGGAGCGCGGCGCACTGCTGTGGTCTGCTCGCGCGCCGGGGACGTGCCCTCCGAAGTTTCGTTGGGAGAACCGAGCGGGACGCCGTCCCCGCTGACGCCGTTTGGGACCGCGGGCCGGGAGCGGGCGTTGCTTTCTCCTCCCCGCCGATGCTGAGGACTGAACTCAAACAGCGAACGGGGTCGGGATGTCCGGCGGGAGCGAGAGCCGGGCCCGGTGCGCCGCTCCAGCTGCGCCGGTGTCAGGACGGCAGGGAGGCGGTGGGAGAGGCTGGCTGCAGGGGGATGCGGAGGGAATGGAAGAGAAAGGAGCAGAAGCTTGTCCCTCGTGTAAACCCAAGCTTAGTGGGGCTCTTTCTTGCAGGTTGTGTCCCAGGCTGATCTAAACCACATTTTTCTGGGTGGGTTTTTCTCCCTCTGGTGCCCCCCGCTCGGTGTGGCCGTGCCTGCTGCTCGGGACGCTGCGGGCCAACGGCGCAGCCCGGCTGCGCGATGCCCGGCGGCACCGCTCCGCCGAGGAGACGGCGTGTGGCAGGGCAGCTCTCTCCAGCGCGGATCCTGAGCTGAAAGCCGGAACGGGATGGCTCAGAAAAAGCATTGTAACTGGTGATTTGACCCAGGAAAGGGATGCTTTTCCTACCGAGGGACTTTTGCAGCATTGTTTTCCATGGCGGGAGGCAGAGGCATTGCGGAAGAGGGGCCTCCCCTATTTATTTGGATTTTTGCCTTCTGTCAGTTAGTGCAGCCCAGGAAGCACTGGCAGCCTGGCTGGGGGCTTTTACTGGCTCCGGCTCTGGCGGCAGGATCCACTGCAGCCGCTGCGACCGCTTTCTGCCTCTGTTACCATCAGGAGGGCGATTGCAGAGGTGGGGAGCAGTGCTGTGCATTAAATCACTCACCCTGCACACCCCGTGGGCTGCTCCTGTCCCGTCCTCAGCTCAGCCTGGCCTTGTGGGGTGGCTGGTTCCGGAGCAGTGGTTTCACTGGTGAGGTGGCCGGCCAGTTTGCGATGGGGAAAGGTGTTCAGCAGAAACTGCTGCAGTGTTTTTTAAAGATGAGCAGGGGCTGGATTTGTCCTCTTTCCTCCAGAAGTTCACTGCTCCCGCTCCACCCGTATCCCGTCCCCGAGCACCTCAGAGAAGTGCTCGTGCCGTGCGTCTCCGTGAACTGCTCTGTGTGCCGTCTCGGCCTTCAGCTCCGGAGAGTGATCCGGTGCGTGAGCCAGCGGCTCTCAAAGGCCCTGCTTCCCCGTGGGCTGAGGTGCAGAAAAGCAAATATCCTGGGTGAAGAGGTTTTTCCAGCGCCGTCCCACGTGCTGCTGGGGGTTATCTGCGGGGCGCCGCTGTCTGACCTCCCCGGTGCGCAGCGGGACAGTGATGCTCTCCCAGGTGTTTCTGGAGTCTTGGAGCGGGAGATGGGTGAGGAGTGGGAAAACAGGCACGGGTAGAATGGCCAAGGCTTTATTTTCCAAAACAAGCTCGCACCTAACGGGCTGGGTGCTCGTGAGGGAACGCGGGCAGCGTCAGTGTTCCCTCCGTGTCACCGCTGCAGCAGCCGCGCGGTGCCTGGTTCTCCCATCAGCTGCAAAGCCGGTTCCGTGGCAGCTCGCCCGCTTCGCTCCGTTCCTGTGCATCCCCCATCCCCTGGCAGATCCCAAAATTTCCTCTCACTTGCGCTGCTGCTTCCAGAGCGAGCCGCGTCTGCCCTGTCTGGGTGTCAGAAACCAGTGCAGGGCTCTGCGGTCCCAGGGGAGGAAAAGGTCCCTGTACCTGCCCGACGCTCGTGTTACTGCTCCGAAAATCCTCTGATCCCGACGTTTTCTTCCCCCCGCAGTTCCAGGAGGAGCAGCGCAGGCGGGAGGTGGAGGAACGCCGCAGGTTTCCGCTGGAGCAGCGGCTGAAAGAGCACATCATCGGTCAGGAGAACGCGATAGCGACGGTGGGAGCAGGTAGGAGCCCTCGGCGGGTCGGTGCTGGCGGCAGAGGGCCGCTTCTCTGAAAAATATCGCGGCTGATAATTCCCGAGGGGTTTTGTCCAGCTTTGGGTGCAGGAGCCCCTCGCACACGGGCTGCTCTGGGGGATTTTCCTGTGATCCGGGGCTTAGTTCCATGTGAACACCAGCACGTGCTTCAGGCACGCTTGCCGGGCCGCGTGCTGCGTCAGATCAAGGGCGGCGTCCCGTCGCCGGCGCCGGAGCGTGGGGAGCTGCAGCGGGTTAAACGCAGCGCGGTGTTTCCCCGCCCCGCTCTCCCTATGGATTCGTCCCAAAGACGGAATTTACGTCTTTGTGAGCAGCAGCCCTCGGGAGATTTTTCTTCCATGAATTTCTCCCAAGTTTCCCTTGGATCTGCTGCAAACGTCCGGCCTCTGCAGGCTGCTTTGGCGGGCGCTGCGTGGCTAGCGAGTCCACTGCAGATGGTGTGGGCCTGCAGTGTTCGTTAGCCGGCGTTGCCCTGTCCGCGTCGGCCGAAAGCCTTGGCCTCCATCCCGGATTAGGGTGCTGCTGCCCTTTTCTGCAGGTGTTTCTCCTGCACTTCGATTTTTAAGTTTTCACTGATTAAAGAAAATAAAACTATTGAATAAGCTCAGGGAATAGCTGGGGAGTCTGGCCTCTTGTGGCTGTGATGGAGCCGCACAAGCACGCGGCGAGGCGTGGAGGAAGAGGTAACGGTTTTCCTCAGACCAAAGGATGGAGCCAGGGGAAAACCAGAGCAGCCTTCAGGGACGGGGGCCCGAACGGGAGCCGCGGGTTTCACACAGTTTCCTGTGAGGAAATCAGGGCTCCGGCAAACTGGGCTGGGTGCGATTTGCCAGTCCAAGGCCTGAAAGCCTCTGGATCCCAGTAACGATTCCCTCAGCTGTCCCCGTGTCCCAGTTCAGCGCCCGAAAGCAGGACGGTGAGGTGGGAGATGAGGGCAGGACGGCGAGCGCTGTGGAAAAGACAAAACCCCGTGGCGGTCCGGTTAACAAAGAGGAGCGCCGGGCGAACTGGCGGCGCTGGGAAGAGCCAGCTCTGCCCCCGCGCGCGCAGCCGGGCCCCTGCGCGCCAGGCGAGCGGCCGTGCCTGGGGCGGCGGCGCGGGCTAATTGGGGGGCTGTGATGAATGGGCAGCGCCTGTTTCTGACACAGGTGGTGTTTCTGCGCATTAACGCCGCCGCCTTTATGGAGCTGCCTCTTATTGAATTACCGGGAGCGCGCCTGGTGCCCCGCAGCCTCGGGACATCGCACCACGAGGTAGCAGGAGACTCTCCGTCCCCTCCTCCCCGCGTCCCTTCCGCCCCCTTTTCCTGGTTTTCTTTCAGGAAGGGCGAATTTAGAGAGGCAACTTTTTTCTTCCGAGCACTTCCTATCTATTTTTGTTGTTTATTTTATTCCGGTTCTGCTGCCACTTTGCGGCCTCCGCATGCCTGCCGCTGGGCGCTCGCCGACGCGGTTTGTTGGCTCGCAGCCTTGCCGCGCGCCGCGCCTCGAGACGTACCCAGCCGGGCCGATATGTTTAATTTATAACCGCTGCCTTAATTGAATAATCAGATTTAACCCGTCACTCGGTGCGTGATCCGAACGCTCTCCGGGGGAATTCGGCCTGGGATACAAAGGGAACGTGTGCTCTGGGGTTTGCCGCGCAGCTCCGGGGTGGCGGGGACGCGCGGGGGCCGCCGTGCCGGGGTGCTGGCGCGGTCGCGGCGCCGACGGAGGGAAGCAGCCCTTCTCTGTCATTTCCGCGGGACGCGGCCGAGCCCTGCTGCTCTCTTTGCTGCGGCGATGGCGGGGCTGCGCGACGGCGGACGGCGACGGAACCGATCCCGGCAGGGCGGCTCCCAGGGCGCTGGATTCCTCCCGGCGGGGGACGGCGACGGCGGGAGGCAGCGTGGCTGCGGCGGAAGGACGCTCTCCCCTCTGCGGCTGTAGGTGTTCGATTCATCCGAACAAAATCCACGTTAACTATTCCATCTCCTAACACATCAGAGAATAAACCCCGGCGGGTGGCCCTGCGCTCCCGGAGCTGAGGGCAGCCCGGACGCCGTGGCCGCTCCACGCCGACGAGAAGCTGAAGGGTTTGAGGCCGCTTGGCTCTCGCTCGCCGTCGCACCCCAACGCTGAGGCCGCGGGGCGACGCTGCGCCTGCTTCTTAGGGATCCACGGAAAGCGTCTCCTTGCTGAGCTCGGAAAGCAGAGCAGGGCAGGTTTTGAAACCATATAATTTTATTTTTGTTGGTTCATGATCTCATACCCTAAATATTACGCTGGAGAATGAATTCCTCTTCTGTACGAGTGCGCAGCGTCGCCCAGGCAGCCGTCGCTGGGAGCCAGGGGCTGCAAACCGCTTTCCAGCACTGGTTTTCTAAAGCAAAAAAAAAAAAAAAATCTCAATCCAATTTTTTTTTGGAGTGACGTAATCTGTTCCGACTCTTCCTGAAGTTGAATAAGGAGGGGGAAGGAAAAGCATTTATTTTTTATTTTTTAGCATAAAGGCTAGTTCTGAAAGTCTAATTTTAATGATAAAATTGCAAATTTTGAACAGGCTGAGCCGCTGTGATGTTGAGATCGGTTGGCCTCTCAAAGCTGAAGGAGGATGGGTGAGCAGGAGCATCATCCCACCCTGGGCCGGAGGAACTGGGGTTGTTTTGGACACGATGGATCCTTTGCAAGTCCTGTGTTCCCGCGTGCGCAGCACTCGTTGTTGCCTGCCGGGCAGGCCGGGCGCTGCGAGGAAGCGGCGTTGCTCTGCCTGGAGCTTCGTCTTCCCCCGCACCCCGGAGCCGCTGGCGTGCGGCTGGACGAGCCGTCCTGCGGCCGAGCCCGGAGGGAGGAGAGCGATCCCACGGCGGGTGCGGGCCCGGAGCCGTCACCCCGCGTACCCCGCGCCCGGGCGGCCTGAGGAGCGCGGCGGAATGGATTGATGTGATAAATGGACATTTATTACACTCACAAATTGGCTGAAACCAATTTCGGTCACATCAGCCCCTGATAACTGCTGGGGTATTGATCTGTGTAAAGTAATACAGTGAATTTATCAGTTCAATAGCGAGCTGAAGGGCCTCTCGGAGACGCCGCGCTACGGTTACGCCGTTACAGATGGACGAAATAAAGCGAGGGCGCTGCAGCCGGGCTGGAAATGGCTCCGAAGAAGAAGGCCTGGACGGCATCGTCAGACCTTGGCTCTGAACGCCTTCGTGACATTTCCCAGCGTGACCTGCCTCCTTTGGTTTCTTTATTTCTGCCCAAGTCACAGCAGGAAGAGCACGGCTTCCCGAGGGGCGCGGCGCGGATTTCTGGCCTCACTATCAAGCAGGAGCTGCCGGCGTGGCCGCTCTGCGGCTACAGACCCCGAGGAGAGGAGCAGGAGCGCTCCTGCGGGTTTCCAGCCGAGGTTCTCATCCTTCACACCGGCGCCGACGTCCTTGCTCCATCCCAGGACGGCGACGTTGTTCCTCCCGCTGCGGCTCAACCATCGCCAGAGCTGGGGACGCCCTGGCCTCGCTCCAGTGGCGCCCAGAATTTCCCAGGTTTCCCAAACCTGAGGAGCGCCGGGGCCAGGCTGTGCGCTAGAACACCTCAGCGTTTTCAGGCTGCTTGCCGAAAAGCTTTCACACCTCCTCCCTGCGTTCATCTCAGTGACGGTGATCAGCACCGCCCAGCCGGGATCACACCCCGAATCGCCAGCGCCGAGGTTTGTTCGGGGTGCTGCTGTCGGTGAGACGAGCGTTCACCCAGAAACTCCGCCATCCTGCTGCAGGGGGGAGTGAAAAAAGACGCGAAAACCCGGCCGCCTCCGGCCCGCTGACCGCACTGACCCCGCCAGTGGTCACTCCGTGCCCCGAAGCAAAACGTTATTGCCGTTATTATCTGAGCCGAGGTGGCGGCAGAAATTGTCGGCGGGTGCCTTATTCCCCATCAATTTTGGAAAAAATATCTCCAGCCCGGGGCGTCTGACCTCCCCTTCGCTGCCGTAAAGGGCAGGGACGGCGCGCGTGCGGCACCGGGCAGGGCACGCGGTGGGACGCGCTCGGAGATGGGGCTGCGGCGCCGGCTTTTTGCATGCCTCCGTGTCAGCGCCGCAGCCCTTTCCTCCTCTTCCTCCTCCTGCCGTGGTTTTGGGAGGCTGACGTGGCCCGTGAGCGGCAGGACTGGATGCCCGGCCGGGCTTTGCCCGTGATTTCCAAGCGCCGCGTCGCCGTCGCAGCCCGAGCTGGTCCGTGGGGCTGGGTGAGGCAGGGCCGGACGTGGGCCAGGCCTGCAGCCTTGCTCTGCGCCCGAGCTAATTAAGCCTTGATGGGAGTCAGGATTTATTAGCGTGGCTGCGGTGCTGGCGAACGCATCCCGATCATGTCTGGGCACAAACCGGCCATCCTGGCGGTGCCGGGCTCGAGCCGGGTGGGTGTGCCCCGGGCTGTAAGGTGAAATCGGGCTTTTTCGGGTGGGTGTCCCTGGGCTTTGAGGTGAAATCAGGCTTTTTCGGCCACTCAGGCCGACTCCCTGCATCGCAAACTGTCCCCTTCGGGCTGCGCTGCCGGCACCTTTCCGGAAGATCCCCTCCGTCATTCCCTGCGGGCTCCGCGGGGATCAGCGCTTCGGCCGCGCTCCTCTTGTAGGACGCTGCGATGGCTGATCACCCTCCATCTTAAAAGCTTATTTTGGGTTTGAGCTCGTCAGCTGCAGCGCGTAATTTCCCCGTAGACGAGCGAGCTGTGCGCGTTCTCGAGGAGATACTCGCTGACCGTGGTCAAGCCCATCCTCAGACCTCTCACCGTTAACCGCGGCAGATCGATTTTTTCCTTGCGGTTTCCAGGCTCACTCGAGGCTTTGCACTTCTTTTCCCGATCCTGACCGGATCCGTCGGCTTCCGGCCTGCCTGGGTCGGGGGGAGCTCGCCAGCGTCTCGGCCCCAGGAGCAGCTCCGGGAGCTTGGTGGGAAATCCGCGGGAGACAGCTCCGCGCAGCTGGGAGGTTTCACCGGAGCTGCTGCTCTCCAACGTCTTCCCAGCGTCCCTCGTTTGGCGCCGTGCGTCCCCCAGTCCCTCTGGCAAGGGTAACTGGACTGCAAGGCCGGCCGCGTTCACATAGCGCAGGTGAATCAGGGAGACTGGGCCACGGCTCCGTCTCTCTCCCTCTGAACCGGGAGCTGGAAATTCGGGAGGCTGCCGCACCTCCGGGGTTGGTTCCCAGCGGGCTGGCGGAGCGGAGGCAGCTGGGGCCATTTTGGTTTCCCGGTGCTCAAGTTTCTGCTCCCCCATTGTTGCTGGGACCAGTTCCACACAAGCTGGGGGACAAATCCCACTGACACGTTCCTCACACGTCCCCTTGGCGTGCGTCCTTCCGCACGTGCCGAAATCCCAGCTTCCCTCATCCCTCGCAAGATCCGAAACCTCTGCGGATCACAATCCAGAGCAGATCCCCCAAAACACCTCCTCCCCTCCCTGCCCCCCTTCTCTGCTGCCAGAACCGAGGCAGATCACCACCCTACCCGCCTGCACCAGTATTTCCCATTTTTCATCAAATTATTCCGGGGTGCGAATTCCCCGGCAGTCTGCTTTCCGCCGGCTTTGCTCAGGGGTTCCTGGCGCGTGCTTGGGCTCTGGGCGGGCGCTGGAGGTGACGCCTGTGGAGGATCCACGCGGCCGCAGGCGCAGGAGAGCCCCGCTGCTGCTGGGGGTCCCCAAAATACGGGAGGGAGACCCCGCTGATGGGATGTAATCGTCCCTGAGCATCCTCCTGCGGACGCAGGAAACTCCCGTCCGTCTCCCGGTGTGGAGCAACCGCCAGGTACCAGGCCCAGCCCGACCGAGGGGATATTTCGTATTGAAACGCTAAAAATGATTTACTCGGGAGCTGGGGCCTCACTTCGGAGCTGGACCGGGACTTTGGGAGGTGATGGGTGGTCCGGTTTCCGAACCCTCCTTGGCTTCTGTTAAATTTTCCCTTGGTGTCTCAAGCAGGATGCCCTTGGCCGCCGCAGTCCGGAGAGGCGCGGAGGGAACCGGCTAACCTGCTCTCCGGCTCCGAGCTGTGGCGGCCTGCCGTCACCTCCCTCTTTCCCTCCGCCCGCCAGAAATAACGCCGAACCTCCGCGACCCCGCTTCTTCGCGGACGGGTCGAGCCGGCGACACGGGGTGCCTCTCGCCGTCCGTCCCTCCGTCCATCCATCCCCGTCCCCCCTCCCCAGCTCCCCGCCGTCTCCCTGGCAACGCTGAGTGCGCATCCTGGAAAACTTTATCCGAAATCTGCTCTGGGCGGCTTTCCAAATCCATGCTAACCTGATTAGGTGTCTCTGGGGCCCGGGCTGGCTAATCGAGTTAGGGAGCACTAATGGCAGGCAGGGCTCGGCGCGGGCAGGCAGCGGCGAAACCCAGCGTGTACTTAGTGATAATTACACTTGCCGCGCTGTCACTGATTGATGGGCCTCCCCCCGTCCCCTTTTGTTTTCCCTCTGGAAACGCAGCGATCCGGAGGAAGGAGAACGGCTGGTACGACGAGGAGCACCCGCTGGTCTTTCTGTTCCTGGGATCGTCTGGAATCGGTAACGGCTGGGCAGGGGGGCGCAGAGGCCGGGCCGGGGAGCGGGGGCTGCTCCTCGGCGCCGGCACGGGCCCCCAGCTGCTTTTCCCCCAAGCTCCCAGTAGAATAACCAGTTAAAATAACCAGTTAGAAGTGGTGCTGTCCTCCCAACGGGTCACCCAGCCCCTCATCCCACACAGCAACCGCCGCCGGAGTCCGGCCTGACACCGAGTTATCCCGAGGGACCCTCTGCCCTCCGGGGCTCAGGAAAGGGGCCCTTTTCACAATATTTTACACAATTTATAACAGCCCCAGTACGGATGTCCCCCCGGGTGGGGTAAGAGGAGAAATTTGCAGCTTGCAAAGCAAACCCCGGCTCATCCTGCTGCCGTGGGCAGCGGTCGCTTGGCCACGACGGGGTTTTATTGGCACCGGTGCCGCTGGCCCTCGAGCGTGATAAAGCACAACGTGCCAGCCGATCGGCTCGTGAGATGGGCAAAATGGCTTTTTAGTCAGGGAGAAAGAAAAAAAAATAAAATAAATATAAATAAAAGTAACCGAACGGTGACATTTGAAACAAGCTGGGTGCTCCTGCCGGCGCCGAGGGCTGCGATCCATGCTGGAGGGGTTCGGGCAACGGGACGCACACCAGAATTCCTGCCTGGCCCAGCTGTGGCGGCAGCGGCCGCCTCTTAACTCTGAGCGAGCCGCTCTGCAGCTGCGTAAAACCAGTAAGGAATGGTGTGGAGGCTTCGCTGCGCTGTTACGGCGGGGCCGAAGGCTCGGTGACGGGAATCGTCGGCTCCCCGGCTCCCGTGTGTTGCTGTGGGGTGGTTTGGTTTTGTTCCCCCTTTTACTGCCATAAAAAGGAGTGCTGAAGGCAGAAAGCAAAGCAGTGAGGATTTTATTGTATCACATTAATGTTTTGTACAGGTCTTGATGTGACAGCAGCCTGAAAGCTGCAATAAGTGCAAACTCCAATTGCAATTTAAAGATCCGCTCGTAAATGCGTGGAGACACGCGGTGTCTGTGTGCCCAGAGCCGCCCCGCGCCGGAGAGCTCCGGCTGAAATAGGATGCCGAGCTTTGGCAGAGAAATCCGCCTGTGCCAGGCTGCCGGGGCGACGCGGGATGCTCCGCTGAAACCCTCCTGGTTTTTTAGAGGGGTTTGCTGCAGCGCGCAGGGAAATCCCTGCTTGCTGAAGTTTAGGATAGGTTGGGAGGACGGGATCTGGCCTTTCTGGCCGGTGCCTGTGTTCACCCGTCGGCGTTACTGATTGTTCCTGATCCGTAAATTTTACGACAGTTACCTCCAAAGGAAGAAAGGATATCCCGTTCCTCTGAAATTCTTCAGAGAGTAAAAGCCATAGCGCATCAAAATGAGAATAGGGAGAGTAAATGGAGCAGAAAGCTGACCTAAGCACAGCTTTTTGTGGAAAAAAAACAGATCCCTGCCCATCGTGTGGGAATCGGCTATTAAAGACGCAGCGGTGAGCGGCGATGCCGCTCTCCCCGCCAACCCGTAGCCGCTGCCCGGTGTCTCCGCTGTTACCCCGCAGATCCCACCGCGATACCTTCTTCTTGGTTTGTGGCAAAAAAAAACCCAGGAGTTTTGGTTGTGGGGGCAGCGTTAGCACGGACCTGGTTTAACGTAACGCGCATCTTTTCTTCCCGTTCTGGCCAGGTAAAACGGAGCTGGCCAAGCAGACGGCCAAGTACATCCATAAGGACGTCAAAAAGGTAACGGCCTGCCCTCCGCGCCGTCGGCTGCGTGTGACGGGGGGCTCGGGTTTTGGGGGGTCCGCTGTCTGCCTGTGCTGGCCTGGGGTTCCCCTTTGGGTGGTGCTGCCGTTGTGATGTCCTGTCTTGTGAATGGAATTTTTTTTTTTTTGCTTCCATTGCCAATAACGCTGTGAGTTTTTGGAAGGATAAAATACTGAACATACGGTGTGCACATCCCTGGCTGCGCCGCGTGTCGCGCTGTGCCGGTACGGACGGTGGGGATCACAGAATCATGGAATCACAGAAGGATTTGGGTGGAAAGGGACCATTAAAGCCCACCCAGCCCAACCCCCTGCCAGGAACAGGGACATCTCCAACCACATCAGGTTGCTCAGAGCCCCGGCCAACCTGGCCTGGAATGTTTCCAGGGATGTTTCCAGGGATGGCGGCGTTCATTTCTTACTGGGCTTCTCGGTACGGAAGCGTTCGCGATCCGAACAGCAGAAGCTGTTTGAGTGGTTTGGTTTGTTCCCCACGCAGCAGTTTTGGGTGAAAACGGGTTAGAATTATTTCTGAGTGGGGGGATCGCTCAGGGGTGTCTGAGATTTTAAAACACCGCTGGCGTCCCCGATTCCCTGCCGCTGCGGCGTGCCCAGCTCTCTCCTGCGGAGGCTGGGAAAGGCACGGAGCCAGGGAAAAGGAGGAAAAACACGAGCGGAGCTGCCCCCAGCGCCGGCACTGGATTAATTCCTCCCCCCGCGTCCTCCGGCGAGGAGCAGACACGAGATAAAATGACACGTGTGGGAAGGAGATCAAAAGTGGAACGACACCATAAAAATGGCTGCTCTGCTTTCTGTCCCTCGTCCTTCTGTAATTGCCTTCCAAAAGTAATAAATCCCAGCTCCCGCCTCTCCAGCGCCTTCGCCCCCGGCTCCCGCACCTGGAACTGGTCAGGGCCCGGCCAAACTGGAAGGATCGGTGAAACGCTGAACGCTGTGTGGATTCGATGGCACGCGCCAATCCTGCCAGCCGCTCGCCGGCACGCTGGCTCTGCGCGCCTCGCGCTGCCCTGGCCCGTTTGCTGCTGTTGGAATATTTCACAGGGAAATGTGGCAGTTTGGACTGGAAATCTGTCCCAGACTGGCCTGAACTCCTACCACCACCCCGAACTGGGGACCAGTTGCGGTAGGAGAAGGCGCAATGGTTGTGAAATAAAAGATGGCAGATTCCAAGTGGACATAGGAAGAATTTTTTTACGCTGAGGGTGGTGGAGCCCTGGCCCAGGATGCCCCATCTTCCGCCCCGCGGGATCGCTCCCGGTCCTGCCTGGGAAGAGCTGTGCGCGACGGAGCAGGGAGGTGCAGTCCAAGCTTGCTGCCTTCTTAGGCAGTGGGACCAACTGAAATATCCCATCCCATCCCATCCCATCCCATCCCATCCCATCCCATCCTGTCCTATCCCAGACTGTAGCCGCAAGCCCAGGAAATCCAGTGTCTGCACCGATCACCAGCTTTTCAAACGTGAAAAGGCAGCTTGGGGAGCAGCTGTAACCTCTCTAACGATATCATCTCATTCGTGACCACCCACCTTGGCTTAACGATTTTTATTTTTGTTTTATTTTCACAAAGAGGCTTTGCATTCTTGTGATTTGTTTCCAAAAGGCAGCATGGCAGCGATATCCATTTTATTTTGGAAACGGGAATTGCAGTTTCAGCCCCGGCTGGGTCGCTCCGGCTCGAGCAGAGCGCCTGCCCCTGCCTGGTTCTGGAGCAGCCTCCTGAAAAAGTGATGGAACCTGGGGCTCGTCCGTCGAAAATCACCGGCGCGTTTCCCTCTCTTGCAGGGTTTCATCAGGCTGGACATGTCGGAGTTCCAGGAGAGGCACGAGGTGGGTCAGCGGGCTGGCTCTGCTTCCCGGGGCGCGGCGCCCGCTTTCGCGGGTCGTTTTGCCAAATCCTGTCCCTGCCCTCGTTCCCCCGCGGTCGGTCCCCGTCCGGGGCGGTGCTGGACGTCTCCCCGAGGCGACCGGCGTCCTCTGGCTCGCCCCGGCGGGATCTTCCCGACCGGCCTCCGCGTTCTCCGGCAAACGGGCGGTTTGGTGTGTCAGAGACGCAGAGCGACCGACGCCGGTCGCCCCTGGCCGTGCGGTGAATTACAGTCTGGGAAACAGCAGTCAAAAAAGCAAGTTTAACGCAAAAAAAAAAAATAGGAACAGAGACCAAGGAGCAAGAAAAGCTCCAGTAATTTGTGTCGGCCTGAAGCCCCGTTCCCCTCCTCACCTCCGCCACGGTGCCGAGCCCGGTGCAGCGTCACCGCCTCAGCGTGCCGCCCGTGGGGGACAGAGGGGAGAATCCTGCCCGTGGCGCAGAGCCCACCCCTCCCGCCACACCTCCCGCTCGATTCCCGCACCGCCGGAGACCTGGGACCTCTCACCAGGGTCATCCCGGAGCTGGGGGCTCCTAAATCCCTTCGGGGGGCTCTGTCTCCCCACGGGCCCTACGAAAAGCAGGGTGCCAGCTGGGACGGGAGAAAGCCGGTTCATAACGTTTTCCTTTTGGCGGCTGCGTATTTTTTATCGGTGAGGTGCGCCCGGATCCCAACGGGAAATATCCCGCGAGGAACCTGAGGCGCGTCCCCAGCGACGCTGGAGCTGCCGCGTGGTTTTAGGGAGGAAGGAGGAGGAGGACTCGCTGGCTGGGAGCTGGGAAGCCAGTGTCGTGAGGGAGAGGAGGAGGAAGGTGCTGGGAGGAGCTCAGAGGACCGGTCCAAGACAGGAGGACCAATTTTTTAATTTTTTTTCCCATTTCTTGCTCTGAGGGCTGCAGGCCAGCTCTGTCCCCCACAGCAGGCCGTGGCAAGGGGCTGCGTTGAGTTTCACGGTGGCGCGAGGCAGCGGGAGCCGCAGCACCCTCGTTAGGAGCTGCAGGGCCCTCAGACGGCCGGGAAATGTCTCGTTGTGTCGGAAGCAGTGGGTGAAGGGGCGTGGGAAGGGAAAACAAGGGCGTCCTCGCGGCCGGCCTGACGGATAGGTTCTGGTGGGGTCCTGCACCGTGGGAGTAAAGTCACAAATTGCTAAAAATCAAGGGGTGCCGGTGATTCGGTGCAAAGAGGGGCCAGGAGCAGCGGTGGAAACGTGAGACGTAGAACCCCGTGCCCTGACAGAGACAGGAGGCAGAGCGGAGGGAAGGAACAAAGCAGGGAGTTGCGGCCGGAGCAATATAAATTTTTCAAGCAAACAAGGATCGGGAGGCCGGCCCGGGAGGCTGCAGCCTGGGAGGGAGCCTGGGGAGCCCCCCGTAGCCCCAGGCGCCGCAAAACGGGCGCAAGGGGTCTTCCAAATTTTTAAAGCTCGTTTTAAAAATCCTGACAGCCGGTGGGGAAGTGGGTTGTAGACATAGGACAAATATTTTCAGCGTGGCCTCTTCCCCAGCTCCAGTTCCCCACCAGAGCCGCTTGCCACTCCTAATCCTTGGAATTCTTGCTCCTAAAAAGGCTGAAGGGGTTGAAAATGGGGCTGGGGCGGCTGGGACCCTGCGTGGTGCCCATTCGCCCGCCGGCGGCTCCTGCAGCCTCCGCTGCCCCAGGCCCTGGGAGGGGCGGATTCTCAGCAGCCACCCATCTGTATTTTGCCAAATTCTTGCTGTTTAAGCTGATTTTGGGAGACGCGGGCCAGCTCTCACGTGTCCCGTCCCTTCCTCCCAGGTCGCCAAGTTCATCGGCTCGCCGCCGGGCTACGTGGGCCACGAGGAGGGCGGGCAGCTCACCAAAAAGCTGAGGCAGTGCCCGAACGCCGTGGTGCTCTTCGACGAGGTGGACAAAGCCCACCCCGACGTCCTCACCATCATGCTGCAGCTGTTCGACGAGGTAAAGGCGCGTTTCGGGGCCAGGACCCACGCGGGGGCCGTTGGGAAGGTGATAGCGAGCGGGGCAAAGGACGGCGGCGGGGGGAAACGTCCTGGAGCGGGGCTGAAATGCTCTGGATCGATACTCCCCAAAAAAATATGACCCAAGCAGTCGGTTCTCGGTTTTAACACCGGGAAACGGGATGGTGCTGAGGTCTCCTGGGAAGTAAATGACATCTTTGGGCACAGAAAGAAAAGCCGGTGTTGGGAGGGTCGGGAATGCGAGGCGGAAGCCTGGGAATTGGGTTGTCTTGTGTCACCAGGAAGGTGTGACGGTGAAAACTGTGTCATGAGGAAAAAACCACCGCAGAGACCCCTCGGTGTGGGAGCAGGTGGGCTGCCGGTCCCCGGCGGAGAGCGGAGCGAGGAGAGGAGGCAGGGGGGCGACAGCCCACCTCCCACAGATGCCCCCTCCGGCACAGCCCGGAGGAGATGGGCTCCCGTGTCCTGGGAGCGCGTCAGGGCGTTGCTGCAGCATCGGAAAAGCATGTTGCCCGGGGATTCATAGTCAGTCCTTATCCTAATTGATCGTTAATTGCTGGGGTTTAGTGCAGGCTGGGTAGTTTAGGACTTTTCAGGTGGTCTGTGAGTTGTCTCACGCCCTTCCTCCCCTAAACGAGGGATCACGGAGTGGTTTGGGTTGGAGGGGACCGTCCAGATCATCCAGTTCCAACCCCCCTGCCCCGGACAACCCTCCAGCTGACGGCCTGGGAGGGGGCTGGGGCTGTTTCCCAGGAATTCGCCTCTCTCCAGAGGAAGCCAGAACCCTCTGGAAGATGCCTGGGAGGAGTCACCGGTGTGGACCTGCGCCAGCGTATGCCAAACTCCTCGCATCGCTGCCTCGGAGGAGCCTGGGGCTCCCGGCAGCGTTGTGCGTGCCGTGCCTGGCAGCTCTCTGGAAAAAACTCCCCGGGCGTCTCCAGGAGCGCGTTGGCCGCCTCTGGAGAGGGCTAGGTCCCAGGGGGGAGCCCAGGACTCCTCCAGGGCAGCTACCCGAGGAGTTTGGCCGGTGCCAGAGGCAGCTCCGCACCGTTGAGCCTCCTGGGGCATCTCCAGGCGTGACAGCGCGCGCTGGCCTCGGCCCCCGCCTTGCGCTGTGGTTTGAAAGCCCTGCTCTCTCCTCAGAGGCCACCCAGCTCCGGAGCAAAGAGCTGGGGGGGTTGCGTTTGGTTTTTTGATTGTTTGTTTTTCTTTTAAGGATTAATAACGCAATTTTTTTTCTTGCATAGATCATGGCAGCAGCAGCTAAATGTGAAATCAATTCCTGTTCGGCGCTCTCGACAGGGCAATAACCCAAATGTTAATCTCAAGCGCCCAACAAGGATTTGTGTCATTGTGCAGGTCTCTGCTGCCGGAGACGTATCGGGGAGAGAAACCGCCTGGGGAGCTGCTGCTTTTTGCCTGATTTTTCTCCCTTTTTTTATTTTATTAATCAGGAGAACTAGTACTTTCCCTGTGGGACGGCCACGGGGCAGCTCTGAACCTGCTGGTCCCAGGCGGTTGGGTCCCGGGTGGCAACTGGGTGGGACGCGGCTCCTTCCGCCGCATTTTTCGGTGACGGCCCGTGGTGGCTGCTCACGCCGCTCACCTCAGCGCGGTGTCGTTGCAGGGCAGGCTGACAGACGGGAAGGGGAAGACCATTGACTGCAAGGACGCCATCTTCATCATGACCTCCAACGTGGCGAGCGACGAGATCGCCCAGCACGCTCTGCAGCTGCGGCAGGAGGCCGTGGAGATGAGCAAGAAGAGGATCGCGGAAAACCTAGGTACTGGTCTGCTCCAGATCCCGAAAGCGCCCATCTCCTCAGCCAGGGGGGAGCGCCGGACCCTTGGGCTGCCCCTCCGCTGCCCAGGACCCTTGCTGATGCTTCCTGGAGAAGCCTGGGGCTGGTACGGGCGCACGTATGTAAGAGGAGAAGCTTGCTTTCCTCGCGCTCCTTCCAAAAAAGGAGCTTCAGCCATTTCGCTTCGCCTTGGGACAGAACCCACACGTAGGGTCCTGCAGGAAATGTCCCAAAACAGTGAATTAGGTGAGAAAAGGGGAATTGTGCAGGGTAAGGGCAGCCGCTGAGGCTGGAACGGAGCAGCCCTGCTGAAGGCAGCAGCCAATCCCAGTTTAAAACCTCATCCTTTGGGGTTTTTTTAAGACCCTTTTGTGGTCCTGGATGCCTGGAGGTGCCTCTTCCGTCGGGTAGCTAGCAGCGTGTGCCATCAGGGACACGCCGTTATTCCCCAAAAGTCCATCTCCAGACCTCTGCTCACCAGCGGAGACGCCCGGAGAGGCTCTGGCGTGCGGCGGCTGCGCCAGGGAACTGCAGCCCTCCACGTTGGCTCCGCGGGAGCGGGAAAAAACGCCGGGGTTTTGGCATCGAACGCGTTTTCCAGCTGCTTCCTCACTGTCTCTTCCGTTTTATTCTGAGGAGCGATGCCAAAGCTGGCTCCGTTCCGAATCTGTACACTTCAATCAGCCCGGGTAAAGGACACAGCGCGCCTGCGACTGAACTTTCAGGAATAACATTTTGAAATGCCAAGCGCTTTTCTGCCAAATGAGGAAAGCATTGAATTTTAATTTCTAGAGCCGGGCGGCAGACAGCTGCAGTGGGCGAGCGGCGGCGAGCGAGCGCGGCTGGCAAACGCGTTGGGGCTCAGCCGCCCTCAGTCGCGTTTCCTGCAGCTCCCTGAGCACGTGGCCCGCAGATCCTGGGGATGAGCGCCTGGCTGCGCGGAGAAATGGGAAGAGAGCGGGAAGGAGCCGCTCCCACAGCGTCTCCGCCTCTGGGAGCGGGAGCGGCAGATAGCGCAGGTGCCAAACCCGAATCCCTCTGCCTTCGCCAGCCCTCCTCTTCCAAAACGCCGCGCCGAAATCCTGCCGCTTTGGGAAAACCCCGCGGTGTCTTGTAGCGGAAAGCCGAACAGCGCCACGGGCCGCGTCCTTATCGCCAGGGACCCCCGCCCCGACCCATTGGCACCGCGCGGCCGCGGCTGGGGGTGCCGCGATCCTCGGCAAGGCCGTGAAGCCGGGAAGGGTTTCCAGCGCCCGGCGTGGGTCTTTCCCGCTCCTGCCCAGAGCGCCGTGCGCGCGGGCGGCCTCCCCGTGAGCGGCCTTGTGTTAAAGACAAAAAGAAAGCGGATTTGGGGTAAAACCTGCGGCGTTGGGAGCTGGGGCTGGGAGCCAGCCAGAGCCTGGCTCCATCTGCAGTCGGCAGAGGGAAGCGGGTTCCAGCCAGGGCCGGAGCTGTGCCGCACACCGTCCGGACGCGGGGTCTGCTGGCGGCCGAAGCCCCCCGCGCCTGGGGACGGCGTGCCCTGCGCAGAACGTCCTCGCCGCCTGGCTCCGCAGCTGGTGCGTGCGCAGCCGTGGAGCGCGGGGACGTCCCGCTGGCGACGCGAGCGCGGCACATGGCAGGGTGGAGGTCCCGGCTCCGTTCCGCTTTGCTGGGCCGCCCCCCGGGAGCTGGGCGGAGGGGGAGCCCGCGTCCCACCGCGCCCGCCCACAGCCCCTGTCCTCTCTCGCAGACGACGTCCAGGCGACGGAGAAGATCACCATCTCCAAGCAGTTCAAGGAGAAGGTCATTCGCCCCATCTTGAAGGTACGGGTGGGGTTTTTTCACGGCATACGTTGGACTTTGGTCGCTGCCATTCCGTGCAACGTCACCGGATTCCTCAGCCAGCTGTCCCCGTGACGTCACTTTTTAATTCTCAAAGCCCAACGGAAATAAAGAACAGCTTCTTCCTCGCTCCCTGTGCGCTGGTGTTGGAGCAACGCCGCGGGACGAGAAGGGGAGCACGGGGTGGGAAGAGCTGCAGGGGGATTTGGGGGCGTCCGCCGCTCTCGCAGGAGGGGCCGGGAAGGAATTAATTCCCCCCCTGAGCGCGCTGAGAGGCGTTTCTGGTGACCCCAGAAAGAATCCGGTGACCCCGGCTCGGGCGGGACGGCTGCGGGGCCTCGCCGGGCGGCTGCGCTGTCCCGCTGACCTGCGCCCCGTCCCTGCAGGCTCACTTCAGGCGGGACGAGTTCCTGGGGAGGATCAATGAGATTGTCTACTTCCTGCCTTTCTGCCACGCGGAGCTGCTCCAGCTTGTCAACAAGGAGCTCAACTTTTGGGCCAAGAAGGTAAAAAGCACCTGTGGCTTTCCAGGTGACGTCTCAAGGGCCGGGGGAGATCCCCGCCCGAGCCTTCGTCCTCCCGAGGCGGAGGCAGAGTGACCGCACGTCGTCACCGCAGCCTGCGGGGCGCTGCTCGGGGGGTGGGGACCTCCTGGGACGGCTCCTCCGGAGCTGGGACAGGGACGGCTCCTCCGGACCTGGGACGGGGACGAGATTGGGCCGCGCTCTTTGTCTAGTTGATCTTTGCACATCCGAGCTCTCGGGGTGGGGTAAATAAGAATTTGGGCGCTGCTCGCTTTGGTGGAGCTCTGTCCCCGCTGCTCGAGGAACGGGGCGGCCGAGGTTGCGCGAAGGCATCGGTAACCCTTCCTCCTCTTCCTCACCCCGCAGGCCAAGGCGCGGCACAACATCACGCTGCTGTGGGACAGGGAGGTCATGGACGTGCTGGCTGACGGCTACAACCTGCACTACGGCGCCCGCTCCATCAAACACGAGGTAACGCCCAGGAGAGCGTCGCCTCCGGCCCCGCTCCGCACAGGGAGAGCCGGGAGAGGGTCTGTCCGCGCCGGAGCGTCCCCGCGCCTCCCTGGGGACACGGGAGGGAACGGCGCAGCCGGCGCGCTCCGGAGCCGAGTAGGAGGAGAGGGAGGTTCTGGGATCCTGCGCTGCCCGAGGGAGGGAAGCAGAGTTGCCTGGCTCCCCGCGAGGGATTTTTTTTTTCCGATGGGATCTGGTTTTCTCCTTCCTCAGGTGGAGCGGCGCGTCGTCAACCAGCTGGCCGCGGCCTACGAGCAGGACCTGCTGCCCAGGGGCTGCACCCTGCGGATCGCCGTGGAGGACTCGGACAAGCAGCTGCTCAAACCCCAGGACAGCGCTTCCCCCGGCGCCGAGAGAACCAAAACGCCGACCCTGCGGCTGGAGATCGTGGAGAAGGACAGCAAATCCCGAAAACTGGACATCCAAGCGCCCCTGAACCCGGAAAACATCGCTTACTTCTTGTAGGCGGCGACGGACGCTCCCGGAGCGGAGCGCGTGCTGCGGGCGGCGCGGGTTGCCGACAGAGCGCCGCTGAGGCTCGCAGCGTGCGACGTGGCCGCGGCGGCGGCGAGGGCAGGCGGGCAGGGCGGGGGCAGATTCCCTGCTCCTGCCGCCGCCGCCGCCCCGGAGCCGGGCGCGGGCAGGAACTCGGGTGCCCTGGGGTGGGCGCAGGGGGCTGGGGTGGGTGCTGAGGCGCCGCGCGGCCGGACGGGGACGCACGGGTGGAGGGGATGGGGCTTCGTGGGGCGCAGGAGCAGGTGACGGAGCTTTTGTAAAAAAGGGGAAAAGCGGATTTCAAACCTGCGGGAGCCAGGGCAGCCGCCCAGGTGGGGCGCGTCGTTCCCCACGGAGCGGCTGCCTGCGGAGGCCGGGTTTGCCGGGACGGGGTCGGGCGGGGAGCGAGCGCGCGATGGCTGGAATTCAAACGTGCGCCGGGCGCCCCGGCTCGGCGCGTCACCCGCTTCTCTTTATTTATGGCAATAAACACGGCGTGCGCACCCGAGCGTGTCTGGCGCGGGGGGGTTCCTGCCGCCTCGGCGGGTCCCCGGGGCGGGCTGGGGGCTGGGGGCTGGGGAAAATCCACCCGATTTCTGCGGCTTCGGCCGAGCGTCCGGCTCCGAGCCTCGCCGGGGATTGGGGGGAAGCGTGGCCCGGCAGCGTGAGCGATTCGGGGGTTTGCCTTCCTCAGCCTTCATCATCGCCGTCACCATGGCACTTCACCGCCGCAGCGGGGACGGATCCTGAAGAGTGGGAAATCAGAACCAAACGGAAATTAAACCAAAGAACCCTCCCCAATTAACGAGCCCTACGTGGCGGTCGGAGGCGGCAGTGGTCCCCATCCGACGCGGCGCAGCCACCGCGGTGGCCACGGCTGACCCCAACCCAACGGGTCGAACGGGAGTTTGCCGGCTCACTCCTGCGTCCTCCCCCCGTGCTGCAGCCGGGGAATCCCGCTGTCGGAGAGGGTCCCCCAAACCCCGGGCTGCCTCGCAGGGCGGTGCGCGGTGCCCCCAAAACGGCTGTTGCCTCCCGCAGCGACGAGGCGTTGACCAACACCGGCCCCGCGCTCCATCCGGTGCCACGCCAGCCCGGAGCGGGACGGGAGGCGCCGAGGGGCAGAGCCGGGGGCCCGGGGGTCTCCCCGGGTGCCAGCCGGGCCCCGAAACTGCAGGGAGAAATGGGGCGGAAAGTGGTGGGTGAGGGGTGCGATGGGTTGAGCCCAGCGCGCTGTGCCGTGCTGTGCCACGCCGTGCCATGCTGTGCCACACCGCGCCGTTCTGTGCTGCGCCATGTCAGGCTGTGCCGTGCCACACTCTGCCGTGCCGTGTCACCCTGTGCCATGCCATGTTGTGCCATACCATGGCATGGAAGAGTGTGGCACGCCATGTCATGCTGTGCCACGCCACCCTGTGCACTGCCATGCTGGACTGTGCCATGTTGTGCCACTCTACAGTGTGCCATGCCATGCCATGCCATACTGTGCCATGCCATGCCATGCCATGCAATGCTGTGCCGTGCTGCGCCATGCTGTACCGTGCCACGTCATGTCATGCTGTGTCACACTCTGCCATGCCCTGTCACCCTATGCAGTGCCATGCCATGCCGTGCCAGGCTGTACTGTGCTGTGCCATGCCGTGTCATGCCATGCCAGGTCACACCACGTCACCCTCCGCTGCGCCGTGCCACGGTGTGCTGCCACACCACTTCATGCGGTGCCACACCACGCTGTTCCGTGCCGTGCCACACTCTTCCATGCCATGTCACCCTGTGCAGTGCCATGCTTTGCCAGGCACCGTGTCATACTGCACCGTCCCGTGCCGTCCCGTGCCAGCCCCACGGAGCGCAGCCGCGAGGGGCCCATCGTCGGGAGAATCCCGGCTCTTGCAGGGGGTGCAGGCGGGGCCCTCCCCGCTCGTTTGATTTGTTTTTAATCGTGCTGCAGGCACGACGCCGGCGTCCTCCGAGCCACCAGCAGCGGGTGAAAGGGCTCCCAGTGACAGATCAAATAAATGCACCAGCGCGGCCGGGCCGGGAACAATAAACGGGAGCAGGATCCGGAGGGGAGAAACATCAGGCTGTGACGGGGGAAATTCAATTACCGCCAGCCCTCAGCCCCGTGCCGGGCTCCTAATTCGATTAGGGGCAGGCGAGCTCCTGCGAGCGTGGGGCCTCGCTGCGGCCCCCGGCGTGGGGCTTTGTCACCGCCAACAAAGCGGCGACCGCGGCCGGAGGCTCCCGGCACCCTTGGGCCGCACGCGGCGTGGGACCGGTCACTGGCCGAGAGCCTGCCGGTGCAAAATTTGGGGGGGTCTCCGTGGGGTGATGTGGCCGGGATGGGAACAGCGCGGGCACGGGCTGCACCTGGTCAACGTCACCAATGAAGCTGGGACGTGAGCAGTGCGGGGGTCCCGTCACAGGGGGTCCCGTCACAGGGGGTCCCACCAGCCCCCCAGCTCCAGATGGGCCCTGACCCACGGACACAGCCCTCAGGTCACAGATGGTTCCCCCTAGAGATGGAGGGGCAGGGGTCCCTGTCCCCAGCTCCTCCCATTTGGGGGGCAAGGTGGAAGGGGGTCAGCCCACCCCCCCACCCCACGGACGATGCCGGAGACAGCGGGGTGCCCCTGCTGCCAGCCCCCACCAAA
>WHYT01013642.1:268066-297763 GCA_009806455.1 Tetrax tetrax | reverse complement strand
ATCTGAGTGTGCTAAGAAGGGCTGCAGTAAGGAATACTTTAGAAAAGAATTTGAGTTGGCCAGCATACAGAACTAAGGCAGTATTTTCCCTGATTGCCTTTCACCCTAGGGATTCAGTTGTAAATCACAGTGAGAGTAGACGGAGATTGCTTTTTTTTCAATGACAGCTGTCAAAGGTTACATGGGAAATTAATTCTGGCACTCTCAATTTAGACTGTTGAGAAAAGCAGGAGAATGCTTGAAGTCTGCCTTATGACTTTGGAACCTCACACTGAGTAATTCAAACCCTTGGGGACAAAGAAGTGAAAAGACCACGTGGGAGTCCTTTAGGCAACTTTCTGTTAAAAAGTTGAATGATTACCAGAAAGTATATCATTCACAGTATTTCATTTCTTGTTCTCACTCTTTCTCTTTTTTTTTTTCTTGACAGAAATAATGTTAAGCTTCTTTTTTTTTAACTTTCATATCTGATCAACAGTGCTTTAAAACGTTTTTATTTGAAAAGTATTGCATTAACATAGGTATCTAGAACACGTATAGGGACTAGTACTGTGAATGAATGAGAGGAGAGAATTCACTCTGATTTTATGACAAATTCTAGGAAATGCTGTCTATAAAAGAAGAAAGCACCATTTGTGAATAATTACAAAATTGTCAGTCTACAGAATTTTAGTAAAGTTCAGTGCAAAGTACAGTGTTTATTGCTCAATATAAACTCTGATCATGTCTTAAAGTCTCTCTTTTTAGATTTTTCTTAATCAGAGCATTGTTTTTCACATCAGAGAGGAACTCTATTCAGCTGCTCCAAAAGATTTTTTCTACTAACTTTTGAGATGTTTTTGCCTGATCTCTGGGCAGGTGCTGCTCCAGAGAGGAGCAGGAGTGAGAGCAGCCCTGAGGAGAAGGACTTGGGAGTGCTGGTGGATGAGAAGCAAGAGCCGGCAATGTGCCCTTGTGGCCCAGAAGGCCAACCGCATCCTGGGCTGCATCAAGAGGAGCGTGGCCAGCAGGTCGAGGGAGGTGATTCTCCCCCTCTTCTCTGCTCTGGGGAGACCCCACCTGGAGTACTGCGTCCAGTTCTGGAGCCCCCAACATAAGAAGGACATGGACCAGTTGGAGAAGGTCCAGAGGAAGGCCACAAAGATGATCAGAGGCCTGGAGCACCTTTCCTATGAGGTCAGGCTGAGAGAGTTGGGGCTGTTCAGCCTGGAGAAGAGGAGGCTCCTGGGAGACCTGATAGCGGTCTTCCAGTATCTCAAGGGGGCCTACAAGAAAGATGGGGAGAGGCTGTTCAGTAGGGCCTGATGTGATAGGACGAGGGGTATGGTTTGAAGATTGGTATGGAGGTAGATTTGGTATGGAGGTAGATTTAGATTGGATATTAGGAAAAAATTTTCACAATGAGAGTTGTAGAGCAATGGAACAGGTTGCCCAGAGAAGTGGTGGATGCCCCATCCCTGGAAACGTTCAAGGCCAGGTTGGACGAGGCCCTGAGCAACCTGATCTAGTCAGGGATGTCCCTGCTCCTTGCAGGGGGGTTGGACTAGATGACCTTTGAAGGTCCCTTCCAACTCTAACCATTCTATGATTCTATGATTTGTTTTAAGATTTAATATTTGCATAGCTGTTTCTAGGGTAGCACATTCAGGCTGCATCAAGTCCTATTCATGTATGTAGAACAGATATTTGGCTATTGAAATTTTTCTGATGTCATTTCATTCCAGTTTAGAGGTAAGTCAACTGACTACTTGGCATGCTTTTTATCAAATACAGGCAAAGATAGAATCCATGTGGAGATGAAAATATCCGATCTCAAAAATAATGATTTTAAAATCATTTTAGTGGTCTTAACATTCCAGAAAAGACTCTTACAAATCTTTTAAAAGAATACAGAGAGAGGGGATTAAATATAAATTTTTAAACAGATACTATTGTTTCAATAATTTTAAAAGGTTGGGTTTTTAATCTCACAATGTAGACCACCATAACAACAAGTCATTATTTTTTATTTGTAAACGAAACAGTGGGAACATGAGTTTTTCCAAGATATAGGGGTTTTAATGATTACATTACCTCAGAAGACAGATCCAAAATCCAATATTAAAAAATGTGTTCATTTTAAGGGATTAAAGGTTTTTCTTGCTGTGCCAAAAGAGTTTGCCAGAACAGATGAAATAATTATTAAATTATCACAGTAATGACATTGTGTAGTAGGGGAGTAATACTACTATAAAGCAGTTCAGTGCTTTGAGAGCATTTAGGATATACAAACTTATTCAAATACTTTGATTCATACAAGTTTTTATCATACGGCTCTGGAGTAGCAAATACAACCTTTTGTGTGCACTACTTTCTTGTCAGACAAAAACCTCATATAATTTCTTTGGTAAATTTCCTGCCAGTGACTTACTAGTTAACCTACTACTGACACAATACACAGAAGCAATGTATCATTAAAAAAGAGTGCCTGAGAACTGCCCCGCTTTATTTTCTGAAAATATCAATGTTTCCCATGCATACTTAACAGCTGAGTTGCAAAATAAAATAAAATAAAATAAAACAATCTTCTGCAATAGCTTCAAGCAGTAGTTTATATTTTGTAGCAACTGCATGTAGAGTTTCAGTGAAGTGAAGCCAAGTTCATTATTGACTCAAGTGAATTCAATCGAGATTCAAAGGAAAGGTCATATGTAAAATCTCTGTTGAATTAAATGATGCAGGTTCTCCAAGAACTTCAGTTCCTTCCCTGCAGTATATTTAAAGAGCCAGAATATTTACTTTCTTTGTACTCAAATTCATAATTCATCAATCTGTGTAGGTGTTTTACCACCCTCACAATTAAAAAGCTTTTTCTTGGTTTCAGTTTGTGCGCTTTGCCTCTTGCCCTTTGAATGGGCACCACTTGGAAGTCTGTCTACCTTTTTTTTTCATAAAACCATAGATTCTTTTTTTACATCCCCCCTTTGATAAGCATTGGTAAGATTCCCCTGAGACTTGTCTTCTGTAGGCCGAACAACTCCAACTCTCCATTTCTCCTCAAATCATAGTTGAATCCACAAGGGAAGTTTGTGTTTCTATGAAAATACATTTAGGAAAGGGCAGAAAACACAACAGAGAGAGGAGAAGGGCACCAAAAAAAAAAAAAAGTAAGAAACAACAGAGGGAACACTGATGTTAGAGAAGAAAGTGGTGCCTGGGGGAGCAGATATCTTCTGCAGCCAATGGAGGACCCACACCAGAGCAGACAGATGTTCCTGAAGGAAGAGCAGCCTATGCACAACCCACGCCAAAGAGGAAAAAAGTGAGAAGGAAGGAAAGGCAGACAGAAACTGCTACATACTGATGGTAAGGTCAACCCACCACACTAACCTAAAATAAGAAACAATACCAATTACCAAGACAACTAATACAACATTTTTAAATTTCATGTAATTGAAATAAAATCTCCAAAATTTCTAGATCAGGGATGCATGTAGCAGGTCAATGGTACAGAACTACTCTAACACTGATATGCTTAAACTGAAGTGGATATTGACTATTCCCTTTGCAGTACAACTAAATATCTTCTGGTGCACAAATACATTTACAACAGTTATTGCTACTTTAGACAGTATATTCCTTTTGAAGAACCCAAAAGTAGGATTTCTTAGAGAAACTGAAAACTGTATGACCGATCTCTTTTTCAAACACTTTAAATGTCAACCTGGAGTTCAAGGTTCATCATACCTCAACAGTTTTGTATTAGTCTGACCGAGTCTCTTTTTCTCCCACTGTGACTTTCTTATGTTCAACCAAGGCTCTGAGACTCAGCTTTAGTGCTTTACTTCTTGTATATCTTCATTTTTGTAATTTCTCAGAGAAGAGTAAAAGAGGTGACGTCTGAATAATTATTACAGTTTTAACTATATTTTAAATAAAATTATTGTTGATACACAAGACAGAAAAAAAATCATGCTCCTTCTCTTAACTTGAGATTACATTCTCCCAAATCATACCCTAACAAACACTCCAGTGTAGAACCATTAACTATCCATTCCCCATACTGGCCACTATTGCAAGCCTTAATTATATAAATACTTAAGTCACATTGATTTCAATAACTTTTAAATCTTTATTGATTACAGTTCTTAAACAACTCTATGCTTTGCAATACAGACCTACAGTAAGGCAACAGAAAAGGAGTAAGTGACAAGATTAGGTAGATCCTCACAGTTCATGATGGAAAAGATACAAGACAGTCATTGAAAAATACCTATTGCCATAAAGAAAGAAACACTAAGTGAAGGGATGGATGAAGAAATACTTAGTGGAAGGCAAAAGTCCAACTTTACACCACCTGCACAAGAACAGACAAAATCCTAGATAATTAACTGAGAAAACTCTGGGCCACTCCATTCTGGTAGGAGTTTGCCATTCTTAAGTGAATGGATCTTGGCAGAGTTGCATATAAAACAATTTCAGAAAATCAGTCTGCTTAAACAAGATTTCAGACCATAAATTGGCTTGGATCAAACTCAAATTCATGTGATAAATTAAAAGAGAATTAAAATGAAATTAATTGAAAATGAAAGGAATTAAAATGAAAGTAGACAGGAGACACAATGAAATTATGTTGGAGTAACTATGTGTCTCCTAATTCTTACGTTCTTATTTTCTAAACCTTTTCTAAACCAGTCTCTTTATTATTTTTCATCAAATTCCTTTTTTTTTTCTCCTCTTTCATTTCCACTTGTTTTCTTTTTAATAAATGTACTTGAGTTCAACATGAACAGTTGATTAACTCAGCTCATAAATGGGGTTGAACTTCAGCGTGCAATCTCTACCTCTGACAGTCAAATAAAGCAGATCTGGACTGCATTTACAGGATATGTGAAAAAAAGTGTATATTTTCAACAAATCAAACCTTGCTCACATGTCTCAGAGATGAGATAGAGAAGTTTGTTCACTAAAGTCTAGCAAACATTATAAATGGGAAAAAAAACCTACATGAGCCTAAATAGGAACAGTTTGCTAATTCCTGTTTCTCCATTCCAATAATTATATTGCTATGCTAGTTAACTCATTTGAATACATTTTGAGGGTAGTGACTGAGGGAATTGCCACCTTTGTATTGTTTTAATGAGAATGAAAGATCTAATTCCTCACACACTGAGCTTGAAATTGCATCAGCTATCTCTGAAATAATACAATGAGCTAATCACCAAAGATGATTATTATTCTTAGGAACGATCATTGTAATACAATATGATTTTTAATAAACCAACAGGTGGAGATAATAAAACTACCAATAGCTGAAGTGAACTTCTTATTACATGACTTTCAGTCCCAATGTTAGTATCCTTAGCACAACTTTGCCGACTGCAATTTCCTTTAGCACATTAAAGACGAGATACAAAGGACGAAAAGCATAGCACTTACACTGATTTAACATTTAAGTGATTGTCTTTACAGTGAAAGAAAACACTTAAAATTGTACTAGTCATGCATTTCTGGAGAAATTATTTTATCTGCTATTTTGGGGGATACAACATAAAAACAATAGACCAATGAACAGATTTTAATGGTCTGATAAAGATATTGGTAGAATAGACCAAAGATTTTATATTAGCTCCATATTCTGCAATGAGAGCCAAAGGCTGAGGAAAATAAATAATACCAGTGGCCGTAAATGGAAAGAGTAACAATAGAGTAACTTCAGAGACTTGTTTCCCTTTTAATCTTAATCACATTACTGGCATCTGGATACATAAATGATTAGGACATAATGAAATCTCAGAACCTTGCATAGTTTTAAAACATTTTCTTTTTGTCCTTCCCTATTATATACATTTGATATACAGGTTTCTTCATAACACAAACCCTTGCTTCATTCTCATCTCTCAAACACATCCATTTTACCCAGACCATAATAGTAATCAAGTTCAGATACATCTTTGCAAAGAAAAGTTAGGTTTCACTTGTGTAAAAGATATAAACATGTCTAGGGTATTGCTAGGAAATACAGAAGAACTAATAGTGTTTTGATGCATGAATATTCATTTCCATAACAATGTTTTGATAGGATTAATGGACCATTTATGGAAACTGTACTGCAGTGCACCTTATTCAGGCTGCAGAGCCAATTGTGATTTCTTAATGTAATATACCTTTAGTAATACAAAGTAAATTATATTTGTCTATAAACTAAATGCTAGGGATTGCAATCTGAGAACTTTGAGGCAAAATACTGAAAAGTCTAGGCTTTCCTAATACTCACCTGACTCCATTTTCCAATACAAAAATACAAAAACTCAAATAAAGATAGCAATAAGTTCCTAAAGGTCAAGTGTCTGAATTATATCCCAATATTTTGAGGACAGGGTAAACGATCATGTGTGAAATAAGTCATTAGAGAGAGGAGAATGTATGAGAAAGTTTCTTACCTCGGCAGTTGGGTAAAGGGCTACTCCACTGCCCATTGCTTCGGCACTGAGCTCGAGAAGCACCCTGAAGTAAGTACCCAGTGTTGCAAGTAAAATTTACAACATCATTTAAATTGAACTCACTGCCATTAGTCATCCCATGAGCTGGATTCCCAGGGTGTCCACACGTGATTGCTGTTAAAAGAAAAATAGATTCATAGAATCATAGAATAGGTAGTGATGTAAAGGACCTTTAAAGGTCTTCTAGTCCAATACCCCTGCAAGCAGGTGGGACATCTCCAACCAGAACAGGTTCCTCAGAGCCCTGTCCAATCTGGCCTTGAATGTTTCCAGGGATGGGGCATATACCACCTCTCCGGGCAACCTGTTCTAGTGTTTCACTACCCTCTTGTAAAAAATTTCTTCCTTATATCAAGTCTAAATCTACCTCCCTCTATTTTAAAACCATTGCCCCTCATCCTAACACAACAGGTCCTGCTAAACAGTTTCTCCCCATCTTTCCTGTAGGCCCCCTTTACATACTGGAAGGCTGCTGTAATGTGTCCCTGGAGCCTTCTCTTTTACAGGCTGAACAGGCCCAACTTTCTCAGCCCTTCCTCATAGGGCTCCAGCTGTCTGATCATCATCGTGGCCCTCCTCTGGAATCACTCCAACAGGTCCATGTCCTTATTTTGGGGGCTCCAGAGCTGGATGCAGTACTCCAGGTGGGATCTCACAAGAGCAGAATAGAGGGAAAGAATCACCTCCCTCAACCTGCTGATCACTCTTCTGATGCAGCCCAGGATGTGGTTGGCTTTCTGGGCTGTAAGTGCATTTTGCTGACTCATGTTGAGCTTCTCATTGTCCACCAGTATCCCCAAGTCTTCCTCCTCAGTGCTGCTCCTGATCTATTCTCTACACAGCCTGTAGAGACTGGGACTGCCTTGGTCCATCTTCATGACCTTGCACTTGGCCTTTTTGAACTTCATGAGGTTCTCACGGGCTCACCTCTCCAGCCTGTCAAGGTCCCTCTGGATGGTATCCCTTCCCTCCGTGTGTCGACCGTACCACATAGCTTGGTGTCATCGGTGAACTTGCTGAGGATGCACTCAGTCCCACTGTCCATGTCGCCAACAGATGTTGAACAGCACCAGCTCCAATACCAACCCTTCAGGAACACCACTCTTCACTGGTCTCCACTTGGATATTGAGTCGTTGACCAAAACTCTTTGAGTGCAGCCATCCAGACAGTTTCTTAGCCAGCAAGCAGTCCATCTGTCAAATCTGTGTCTCTCCAGTTTAGAGACAAGGATGCCATGCTGGATGCAGGACAGTGTCAAATGCTTTGCACAAGTCCAGGTAGATGGCGTCAGTTGCTCTTTCCTTATCCACCAACACTGTAACTCTGTCATAGAAGGCCACCAAATTTGTCAGGCATGATTTGCATTTAGTGAAATCATCTTGGCTGTTACCAGTCACCTTCTTAATTTCCATGTGCCTTAGCATAGTTTCCAGGAAGATCTGCTCCATGATCTTGCCAGGTACAGAGTTGATGCTGACTGGCCGTTAGTTCCCTGGCTATTCCTTGTTTCCCTTTCTAAAAATGAGGGTTATGTTTCCTCTTTTCCAGTCAGCAGGAATCTCACTGGACTGCCATGACTTCTCAAATGTGAGAGATATTGGCTTGGCAACTTCATCCGCCAGTTCCCTCAGGACTTGTTGATGCATCTCATCAGGTCCCATGGACTTGTGCACCTTAAGGTTCTTTAGATGGTCTTGAACTTGATCCTCTCCTACAGTGGGCATTCTTCATTCTCCCAGTCCCTGCCTTTGCCTTCTGCAAATTCAGCAGTGTGGCGAGACCCCTTTCTGGTGAAGACTAAGGCAAAATAGTCATTGAGTACCTCGGCCTTCTCCATGTCCTAGGTAACCAGGTCTCCTGTTTCCTTCTGGAGAGGATCCCACATTTTCCCTAGTCTTCCTTTTATCCCCAATTTACCTAAAGAAGCTTTTCTTGTTGCCCCTGATGTCCTTGGCCAGTTTTCATTTTATTGAGGGCTTTAGCCTTTCTTACCTGATCCCTGGCTGCTTGGAAAATCTCTCTGTATTCCTCTTAGGCTATGTCCTTGTTTCCATCCTCTGTAGGCTTCCTTTTGATGTCCAGGAGCATCTTGTTTATCTATGCAGGCCTCCTGGCATTTCTGCCTGACTTCTTTGTTCGGATGCATTGCTCCTGAGCTTGAAGGAGGTGATCCTTGAATATTAACCAGCTTTCATGGGCACATCTTTCCTCCAGGGCTTTATCTCATGGTACTCTGTCAATCAGATCCCTGAAGAGGTCAACAACTGCTTTCCTTAAGTCCAGGGTAGTGAGCTTGCTGTGTGCCCTCCTTGCTGCCCTAAGGATCTTGAACTCTACCATTTCATGGTGACTGTAGCCAAGGTTGTCCTTGAGCTCCACATTTCCCATCAGCCCCTCCTGTTGGTCAGAACAAGGTCCAGCATGGCATTTCTCCTCGATAGCTGCTCTGTCACTTGCAGGAGGAAGTTATCATCAACACATTCTAGGAACCTCCTGGATTGCTTATGCCCTGCTGTGTTGTCCTTCAAACAGATATTGAGGTGTTTGAAGTCCCCCATGAGGACCAGGGCTTGTGAACTTGAGGCTGCTCCTCTCTGTCTATAAAAGGCCTCATCCACTTAGTCTTGCTGGTCAGGTGGCCCATAGCAGACCCCCACTATAATGTGACCTATCCCTGCCCTCCCTTTAATCCTGACCTATAAGCTCTCAGTTGGCCTCATCCATCCCCAGGCGGAGCTCCATGCAGTCCAGCTGGTCATTGACATAGAGAGCAATATCCCTGCTTGTCCTTCCTAAAAAGCCTGTATCCCTCCATTCCAGCATTCCAACCATAGGAGCCATCCCACCACGTTGTCATGATGCCAATAAGATCATAGTCCTGTAGGCATATGCACATCTCTGACTCCTCTTGTTTATTTCCCATGCTATGCATGTTAGCATGGAGGCAGTTGGGATCCTGATGAAGTCGACTTACTGGCTGGAGTGGCTGGAATTCCTTTGAGCCACTCTTCAAGTGCTCTCCTGCTGACCTGTGATCCTTCTCCAGGCTCAGGGCATTTATTGCTGACACTGGCATCAAACTAGTAGGAGTGGAATGGAATAAGGTTCCTCTTTCCCAGCAATGTTAGTTTACAGCTCTCTTCACCTGCTTGGCAAGCCAATGACTGAAGATGTTCCTCCCATTTTCTGACAGATGGAACACATCAGCCCCCAGTAGACCAGATTTCTCAAAGTGAGTCCCATGGTCTAAGTAGCCAAACCCCCGGCTGTGGCACCAGTCCTGTAACCATTTGTTCATTCACCAGATTTGACCAGCCCTTTCAAGCTCCTTTCCTTGGGAGAACTGATGAAAAAAACCTACCTGCACTACAGAGTCCTTTACTGCTGTTCCCAGGGCCCTGTAATCCTTCTCAATAGTCTTCAGGCTTTTCCTGTCTGTATCACTGGTGCCCACATGAAACAACAGCAGTGGGTAATAGTCAGTGGGCTGTACAAGGCTTGGTAGTGTGTCAGTGACATCCTTGATATAAGCTCCCAATAAGTAGGACACCTCTCTAGACAGTGCGTCAGGTCAGCAAATAAGTGCTTCCATACCTCTCAGAAGAGAGTCACCCACTACTACCACCTGTTTCCTTCTCTTAGTTGCGCAGGTTGTTATATGGGGAGCACGTCAGGCTGCCTTACTCAGCTTCAGAGTCTCTCCTGATGTGTCGGGTCTTTCCTCTCCAATATGCAGAGCAGTGAAGCGTTTCTGCAAGGGCACCTCAGGTTTTGGGAGAAGTCTCTTCCTCCTACTGGTCCTTGCCTTTGCAAGCTTCCGTTCTTCTGTATTATTGGCACCTCTCCTTTCTGTGTGTGCTGGTGGGGGAGTTTTTGGCTGTTTGTTCGTGGGCTGTGGGTCCACTGCAGACTGCACTTGGAACCAGCTATCTAACTTCTCAGCCTCCCTGATGCTACAGTTTTCTCACCACCTCCTGCAGCTCAGCCACCTGCTGTAGGAGCTCCTCTACCTGGGCACACCTTTTGCAGGCAGGACTGCCGCCTGTCCCGGCCCCAAGAGAGAGGTCCAGGCACTGCCTGCATTCTGAAGTCAGCACTGCAGCCTCTCACTTCAGCAGCTCCTTCTGCATGGAAGAATAGGCCACCTCTGGGGTAGACGGTGCAGACTCCCTAGCCAGAGCTGCAGCCTTTGCTCTCAGATGAGTGCCCAGCATTGTGCCTTGAATGTTAGGTAGGATTAATGCCCTTGACCTGTTTAAGAAGCTAAAGTAGTCATGGGTGGAGTACTCCACGTATTTCCTTAGATATTTTTTTTTTATATTTCAATGTCTAGTATCTACAACTCTGAAATTCCTTTCAAAACCAATTAGAAATACAAAATGATATGTAAAAGTCTGTTCTGTAAAAGTCTCACACAATACAGACCAATTTTTGGTACCTTTTCAGGGGCACAGCCCATAACTTCTTTACAGTACCTCTGTCATATTTCTGATTCTTGATCCACACTGCTCAGTTAGAAGACTATTTCAGTATCACATTAGGGAGCAGATGTCTAGCATTTCCTTCTCAGAAATAACAGAGCCATTTAATGATAATTTTTAATAAATAATTAAATAAATAAAAGTAGGAAAATAATCTGAAGCTTGGATACCCACACTAAAAAAAAATAGTCTTGTATGTCTCTTTAGTCTGTCAGAGTCATAAGCAAAAACAAAACATTGTAACGAAAAGTTACAACAACCTACAATGTCAGCAATTGCTGCTGGTTGTTCTCATAACAGTAATGATAACATAAATTTAAAAAAACAGCTCCAACCTCCCATCAGCTTTGCCCCTTTCTTTTGCAGGGATTTTATTCACTGCACTGTAAAATTTAATACACTGAAAGTAATAATGCTAGCTGGTGACACTTCTCCTTTGATGAATATAAATCACTTTAAGATACAAATAGGATTTCAAAAGGATAATGACATCTGGCAGATATTTCTGCAGCTGTACACAGGTAGAAATTTTCTTCTAACTATTAAGAAAGAAAATACTGAACATTTTGAAATCTAATGACTTATCAGTAATATATTTTCTCAAAAATTAAACAAAGATACAAATATAGATTGAACAGAAAAGCTGATCGTCTCAGTGACTACCTCTGTCTAGACAAAAATATTTTTGTCTGAATTGAAGACATATTAAAAGATTACAAAACTGAAATAAAGACCAAGTTGGACGGGGCTCTGAGAAACCTGTTCTGGTTGAAGATGTCCCTGCTTTTGCGGGGAGGTTGGACTAGATGACCTTTAAAGGTCCCTTCCAACGCAAACTATTGTGTGATTCTATAATTGATATAAATTCTCCATTAAATATAACAAAAATTGTATAAAAATAGGGACCATTATTAAAACTGAAAAAGAATAATAAAATCAGCTACACAATAAAGGACTAAAATAAAAAGCAGAGAAGTCAGACTCTACTCTGATTAAATGGCTGATGGTTCAGAAAACGTCACAAAACCTGCCATGCAAATGAAAAGGAAGTAGAATAGGAAAGATTCAATCATTCCAGTAATTAATTACGGGATTTTCAAAAGCAGGTGAATTAAGAGGAAAAAAAAAATCCTATTAAAGAGTATAAAAAAGTTAACATTTTTTTATAACAGATGCGGTATAATCCAATACCGTGCCTGGGCTTGCACTGCTAAATATTAGGAGGTCAACTTGGAAAAATGGGCAGTCATCATCAAAACTGCACAGATGGACAATATTCCAGCTCTACCCACCAAACAATGGGTATAGACCAAGGGATTTTGGTAATCCTGGTGAAAAAATACAGGAGGGGCTCAGTAAGCCCACACTTGACATAGAAATTATGCCTAGAGAAAGAGATAGATTAAGTTATGTGGTTGCAGCTTGTTGTTCAACCCACTTCAATGTCATCCTGTGTCTGAAACAACAGAAATCAGAAATTACTGGATATAGTTATTCAGTCTGTGCTAGGTTGCAAACTGGATTAGATTATTATAATGACCCTTGTAATTAAAAATAGGCCCAATAAATATCTGATCTCAGCACGTCATTCAAACATCTTTGAATATCCAATCCGCTGTTAATGTTCAATTAAATTTAAAATAGTAGTAATCATCCAGTGAAAAATTAATAATACTTACGGACACAAACAGGAGTTTGTCCAGACCACTTGTGATCCTGTAGGCAGATTCTGACAGATGTACCAACAAGTCGAAAGCCAGGATTACACTGGTAGACTACAGTATCGCGATAACTGAAACCATCTCCACTAATATGACCATTTACAATTGGATCCGGAGAACCACAGTGACCAGCTGCAATAAAAGAACAACCCATCAGAAATGTATATTCTTACAAACCTTGCCAATATTTACAAGAATGCTGATAGGAAAGCAAAATTTGATCCTTGCTTTCAATAAAAAATATATCAGAGTCAAATACTGCACTGTACAGAACAAATTCTGAGGTATAAAAACTACAGGTGATATTCCTTCTACTTTTTCAGAGTGAAGTGATATTCATATAATTTTATTTTTCAGATATATAGTTTCTGCAGATTCTGTTGCAGAAATATCATTTTTTTTTTCAGAAGAATGTCTAAAATTGTAAATTGCAAATGTCTCAAAGTACAAATAATTCAGTTTAATTGCTAGAAAATTTACAATTTTAGCATGGATTTTTTTTTTTTTTTTTGCCTTAGTAAGGTTGCCATTTTCATAGAATGGTTAGGGTTGGAAGGGACTTTCAAAGGTCATCTAGTCCAACCCCCTTGCAAGGAGTAGGGACATCCCTGACTAGATCAGGTTGCTCAGTTTTCCTCAGAAAAGCGTGAATTGAAAGTCTTTAACTCTCAAACCCATACTACTATTTCATCATAGAGTTCTGATTTTTCTTATTCACGATTTTATTTATGTTTACTCTTTCCAAATAATAATCACCTTTATGTTATTTTTAGCTGACTCTTACCTAAACTGACATATTTAATTCCCTTTTTGTGCTTATAAACTTATATTCATGTCGAAATTATAATAAACTCTTCTTTATAATGCTTTCCAATTTGGTCACTACACTTTCAAATAGCCATCTTTTCCAGATGGATGGAGGCATGGAAAGGAAGGATTATCTACGAGCACTATTTTCTCCTTTGCTATATCAGCTTTTCTACCCATTTTGTAGTTCCTCCATCCATGTCTTCTCAGTTTGGCTACGAAGATACTATAGGACAGTTTCAAAAGTTTTGCTACAACAAGAAGTGAAAGAAATCTACTGCTGAAATTAACTGAAGCTACATCTGATGAGACAGTCATTCGACAAGGCAGTAAGATTATTAAGGTTTGCTTTTGATTGTTCCATCCTGTCTGTTCCAAATTATTTTCTTGTTTCCCCTGGAAATGGACTTAGCTCCTAATAATTGCTCCCTAATTTTTTTTCCAGGGACTGAGGTGAAATAGTTAGCCTCTTGCCTTCTTTGGAAATCTGATGTTATAATTGGTTTGTTTTGTTTTGTTTTGGTTTTTTTCCCCAGTAATTGAAGCTGATCAACCACCAGAGAGGTGGTGGATGCCCCATCCCTGGAAACGTTCAAGGCCAGGTTGGATGAGGCTCTGAGCAACCTGATCTAGTCAGGGATGTCCCTGCTCCTTGCAGGGGAGTTGGACTAGATGACCTTTGAAGGTCCCTTCCAACCCTAACCATTCTATGATTCTACGATTCTATCCCAATTTTCAATCATGGTAGAAAGTGACCTCACAATGACATATGCTATCACCTCATGCTTATCCAGCCAAACCACAGATATTAATACCATTTATTTGAGTAGTTCCTTAATGAAGTCCCTCTACTGCTATAGAATCTCTATGCCACAACTGTACTACTAGGAGTAATAATTCATGGTCTGGCTAATCTATGACATAGACGAACCATGTACTAGAGTAGGGCTATACCTCAGTTTTAATCAGAAATTCTTCTCCTAAAGAAAACAATTCTGCATGTCCCTAAATATTCAGGCATTGGGACAATTCTAAAAATTGTCATTCAGGCAATTGAAACAATCATATATTTTGGGAAAGGAAATCTATGAAACAGACGCAAAATGGGAAAAGAGAAGCTGTATTTATACAAAACAGAACAGAATACCTTAGATTTAAAAAAAAAAAAAAATTCTAGACCTAAATGGTGACAAACTAAAAAGCAGTTGCTGCATTGAAGCCAAACACAGGGAACCACGGGAAAGAAAGACAGCTGAGATGTGCCAATATAATAATAATATATAGAATGCAAAATACAAAATATTATGCACTTTCTCTTAAATGGGGATTTAACAAGTTGCTGGATTTAACACGTGAATGACTTAATGTCATTCCAGCTAGTGGACTTAATGTTTTTTCTGGGAATTTTGACTCATTTAGATTAAGTATTCCAACAACTCAAGAACCAAAAGAGCACTACAATAACACAAAATATATGTAATTTTCCTACCAAGTACAATTAAATGAAATGAAAATTAAGGAGGCTGCTAGTGATTTTTTTTTTTTTTGAAATGCTCTTAAGAATTAAGGAAATTGTTCACACGGTTCAAGGTGGGTTCAGTAGTTTTATTCTAAAACATCTGGAAAGCAAGATACAAATAATTGTATTTCATTTTAATTAGAATTTGAATTATAAGCCAGTATCACAATATCATACTGCAGCTTACTTATGAGATATCAATTAAAGGATCAGATATTTTTACTGACAAATGTAGAAACATTTACTAACAAATGTAGAAAATTATATAAAATATAGAATTACATAAGATATGGAATTCGTACCATTAAAAAAAAATCTACTAAAAATTAATGAAAATAAAATGGACTAGATAAGTTAGATTTTAAAATACATCCTTGAGTTATTTATGTATAGTTTTGCACCTGAAAGTCATAAAAAGTCAGGAAAAAATATCTGTTCAAGAAAACACTTTCGTCCATGATTACGTACCACCAATACTAGAGATGGAGTTAAGTGAACTCTGAAATGCTTCCAATGTGATCTATGCCCTACACGTATGTATGGTCACTCACACACACACAAAACATGTACACAAACACATATGTTTTGTCAGTTATAGGTGTAATTATTCTTTGAAGGAAAAAAGGGGAAGAGATATGAAATATTAGAAATATAAAATATTAGTGAAATTGAAAAAATTCTTGCCTAACTATTCATATTTATCCTAGTATAACTAAGAAAAAATACATACAATATGAACTACATGAAGACTTAGGTCTTACATTAAGCCTTGGACTTACTAACCACAGTCATTGGTTTTAGCCTTCTTTTGAGAGAAATAATAAGGATTTGACAAACTCTCCTGAGATACAGAAATTAGTGTACCCAGCTGGCCTGAAATCATAAATTGATTCTACACAGAGCAGTGGGTAACGTAAAGTGATACCTATTTTCATCTATAGCTGCCTTGAATTACATTCATGCAGGTATAGTGTGGGTAAAAAGCATCTCTGACTCATTATCATTCCTTTGAAATGGAAAGGTTCATTCAGAGCTCCCTAGGTGTTTGCCTCCTGATTTTCACAGACTTCAGGTAAGTCCTAAAGGCACTTCTTAAATAAATTGGGTGCATGCTGTCCTTGAAATTTAGGAATACACGACTGGTGGAATTCACATTATCTAGCTTTAAAATTTAAGAATTCACCTTTCCTGAACTGCTCTCTAGAGGAACCTGCATAGTTCCATTGACCTTGTTGTGAATTTAGGATCTTAGATTGTACTCTAAATTGCATCTTAATTAGGTGTCTAAGGTATATGATGTGAATATCCCTTACGTGAGAGAATTAGGAGAGGCAGGAAGGGGTTTAGTAGCAGAAATACAACCTTATGCAGCATGCACGTGATAACTTAAATTTAGACTTTCACACTCAAAGCTGTGTAGCATTTTTGGCACTACAGAGCTTGTCTGATTTTGAAATAGTAAAGACTAAATAGCGATTAACAACCTTCCAGCTCTAAATGTGATCTTTTTTAAGCTAGTAAGATAGATCTATGCATTTAGCAGTTCTAAGCATAGGGCTGCATTCAACAATGCAATCAATCTGATCCATTAAAAAGAAACCAGAATCAAATATTTTAGAAAAAGAATGGGAAAGTATGATAAGACAAGCATTGCCATTACTGAAGTAATAGTTCCTGCAGGACCTCCTGTGTTCATTACAAGTGGGAATAGATCTCTAGAAACCATTTAAAGTGCAGATAGTCAGGTGGGAAAAAAAAGGTATTTATTAGTTATGATCAAGGGGTAAGATAATAGTAATAGATATCGATTTCAATATGCATTTGTAAAAAACTGAAACAGACAAAATCCAACAGCAAATCACTCCTGGAGAAGAAAAGGATGAATTCATATAAATGAAATTCAAGCTGTATATAGATAGTCTTTCCTGCCTGTGAGATCTAGTAAACTTATTAGCTCTTTCACAAAGAGAGAAAAGATTCATTGTGTGTGGTTTCTAAACTGACTTCAGGAATAACCTGGTAATGATCACTAAGTCCTGTATTGACTAGTTCTTGTCCATCTTTTCACTATTTGAATCTAAATTTATGGCTATTGTAGACAGTCAATCTTCAGGAGTGTTCAGTGGTAAAACATATTTCTCAATAGCCAGAATAGAAGAAAAAATATTTTCCAGCCTTCCATGGACAAGTGGTATTTATAATACAAATAGAACCCATTTACACTTGTATATTATTTAGTTTGTATATGTTGGCAGCCAAATTATCCTGTGTGTATAGCCTTTCAAAAAAGAAAAGCAGGATGTAAGTACTAGATACTATAATTACTGATCAGATGATGAAGTGATATTTTAGGTTAGTTAAAGTGAATGAACGCTAACATATACCTTTATGCTTAAAATTATTATATGCAGGTGTTGGGCATTACGTTGGCAATGAATAGCATAACACACTGCAAAAAGACACCTGAGGGGTAATAGCTCTCTTTTTAACAATATAGCTTGCATGTTTACAACAGAAGAAAGGGCTGAGGAAAATACTGCTATATATGCAAATATGGGGCTCTTGGATGTTCACAGTTTCAATTCCAGCATCTTGTTGGTCAGCCTCAGTCCAAACTGACACCAGTAGGAAGCTGATGTATCTTCACATACAAACCTCATATACTTCCACTGTGGAACTGATGAACTCATATATGTGCAAAAATAATCCTGAAGCATAGCATTTCCCTAACTAGCACCTCAGTGGAATTCTTTTTCATAGGTAAAAAAAAAAAATATTTTACTCCTTTACTGCTCTAAATATCAAAAAAAGTAGTAATTAAAGTATACACCATTTATGCCATTATTTCCTACATGCAGATGACATCATTCTTAATATAGCATATTTTCAGTTGAAAAATAAAGTGTATGTAATTGAAAATGTATCAAGACAGAAAAGTGTTTTTCCTCTTCACAAAATTTGCCAAAAACAAACACATCTTGCTGGGAACTCACTCACAACAAATTGCCATTTGGAAGCTAGGTTAGCTCTATGAGGCAATGATCACTACTTCTGACGACTCCATATCTTTAGAGATAACATACTGTAAAACTATCTTCACAAAAATTGTACTACAAACATTACTGTTGCAAAATGAAGAGCATTTCCCTAACTAGCACCTCAGTGGAATTCTTTTTCATAGGTAAAAAAAAAAAATATTTTACTCCTTTACTGCTCTAAATATCAAAAAAAGTAGTAATTAAAGTATACACCATTTATGCCATTATTTCCTACATGCAGATGACATCATTCTTAATATAGCATATTTTCAGTTGAAAAATAAAGTGTATGTAATTGAAAATGTATCAAGACAGAAAAGTGTTTTTCCTCTTCACAAAATTTGCCAAAAACAAACACATCTTGCTGGGAACTCACTCACAACAAATTGCCATTTGGAAGCTAGGTTAGCTCTATGAGGCAATGATCACTACTTCTGACGACTCCATATCTTTAGAGATAACATACTGTAAAACTATCTTCACAAAAATTGTACTACAAACATTACTGTTGCAAAATGAAGGAATAAATCAGGAGTACATCATCAAAGGTTATAAAATCTTAATTTAGACCTGAATTACATGATACCATGCTATTTTTTTTTCTGAAAACATGTCTTCATTTTCCTTGCTGCTGCAGCCTAGTATTTGAACTGAAAGAAAAGGCAATCAATATAGCAAGTACAATATAAAGACTGAAATTTTACTCCTGTCTCTGAGAGAAGATTCACACATTTCTGTATATTAGAATCATAGAATCATAGAATGGTTAGAGTTGGAAGGGACCTTCAAAGGTCATCTAGTCCAACCCCCCTGCACGAAGCAGGGACCTCCCTGACTAGATCAGGTTGCTATTACCTATACCTCATCAAATTATCGGTTCTATATGGACAAAAATAGTGTTAAAATGCAGCTGATAACTCCACATTCTTTTTCATTAAGGTTAGATTATTATGCATTTATCCATTAATGCAATACTGTCTTGTAGCTTGCAAAATGTTTCAACTTGATGGTGCACAAGTTCATAGGACCTGATGAGATCCATCCATGGGTCCTGAGGGAACTGGTGGATGAAGTTACCAAGCCACCGGCCATTGTATTTGAGAAATCATGGCGGTCTGGTGAGGTTCCTGATGACTGGAAGAGAGACAACATAACCCCTGTTTTTAAAAAGGGGAACAAGGAGGACCCGGGCAAATACAGGCCGGGTCAGCCTCACCTCTGTGCCTGGCAAGGACATGGAGCAGATTCTCTTGGAAACCATGCTAAGGCACATGGAGAGCAAGGAGGTGGTTGTTGACAGCCAACACGGCTTCACCAAGGGCAGATCATGCCTGACCAATCTGGTGGCCTTCCTTGAAGGGGTGACAGCATCGGTGGACAAGGGACGAGAACAGATATCATCTACCTGGACTTGTGCAAAGGTTTTGACACTGTCCCGCACAACATCTTTCTCTCTAGAGAGGCACGGGTTTGAAGGATGGGCCACTCGGTGAATAAGGAGTTGGCTGGATGGCCACAATCAAGAGAGTGATGGTCAACAGCTCGATGTCCAAATGGAGACCGATCACAAGTGGCATCCCTCAGGGGTCCGTGTTGGGCCCAGCCCTGTTCAACATCTCTGTTGGAGACATGGAGTGTGGGATAGAGGGCACTCTCAGCAAGTTCACCTATGACACCAAGCTGTGGGGTGCCGTCGACATGCTGGAAGGGAGGGATGCCATCCAGAGGGACCTGGACAGGCTGGAGAGGTGGGCCCGTGCCAACCTCATGAAGTTCAACCAGGCCAAGTGCAAGGTCCTGCACCTGGGTCGTGGCAATCCCAGGCACAAATACAGGCTGGGCAGAGAATGGATGGAGACCAGCCCTGAGGAGAAGGACTTGGGAGTGCTGGTGGACAAGAAGCTCAACATGAGCTGGCAATGCACCCTTGAGGCCCAGAAGGCCAACTGTATCCTGGGCTGCAACGAGAGGAGCGTGGCCAGCAGGTCGAGGGAGGTGATTCTCCCCCTCTACTCTGCTCTGGGGAGACCCCACCTGGAGTATTGTGTCCAGTTCTGGAGCCCCCAGCATAAGAAGGACGTGGACCTGTTGGAGAGATTCCAGAGGAGGGCCATGAAGGTGATCAGAGGGCTGGAGCACCTCTCCTATTAGGACAGGCTGAGAGAGTTGTGGCTGTTCAGCCTGGAGAAGAGGAGGCTCCTGGGAGACCTGATAGTGGTCTTCCAGTACCTCAAGGGGGCCTACAAGAAAGATGAGGAGAGGCTGTTCAGTAAGGCCTGTTGTGATAGGACGAGGGGTAATGGTTTTAAATTAGAGGGAGGTAGATTTAGATTGGATATTAGGAAAAAATTTTTTACAATGCGAGTTGTAGAGCACTGGAACAGGTTGCCCAGAGAGGTGGTGGAAGCCCCATCCCTGGAAACATTCAAGGCCAGGTTGGATGAGGCTCTGAGCAACCTGATCTAGTCAGGGATGTCCCTGCTCCTTGCAGGGGGGTTGGACTAGATGACCTTTGAAGGTCCCTTCCAACCCTAACCATTCTATGATTCAATGAAAATATTTTCTTTAAAAGTATTTTCAGGCATTAAAGATAGCTAGAAATGCAAGATGCTGTCACTAATATCCAGTTAAAAATCATGTTTATGTAATGATACTTGCTATTCCTTTTTCCTAATAACCTGCTAAGATGAAATTGATGATACCTGAAAATTGTTTTTCTTGAAGATATGGTTGAGTTCATATGTGGTCCCATCGCACCTGGTTATTGTGATGAAGATGTTCTTTTCTTTTAATATAACATTCTATCAGGGGAATGTTGCTGTGTTTTAAAATGCAGGTCTGATTTTCTGTTTTGCTCAGGGGAAATTCAGTTTTGCACCTTGGTGAGAGCAGGTACTCAATGCTCAATAACTGCAAATACCCTTTATGATGGTACTATGAAGGAGTTTTGCTTAGAAATTTAAGGCACAACAGCATAGACTACCTATTTATCATTTATTACTATAAAATAATGAGCACCAACAACCTGATATGCCACAGGTCATATGTATCTCTACCTGAATACAGAAAGACAGTTACACTATTTGCATTAAGAAAGTTAAGAAAGGATTCAGGCATCTAAGAATGCTCATTAACCTTTCATTATAAGTTCTGTAGGCATATGTGAAACTTCTTTCTCACAGATCCATATTGACATTGACTTCTTGTAAATGAAGATGTCAGGTTTATTTTGACTTGGTTCATGGAATTGACAACATCAGGGATTCTTCAGACAGCATGAAGGTTTTAAGAAGTGAGGCTTAGAAAAGGATTTTTCAGTTTTGATTAGAATCCATTTCTTCACACAGGACAAAATTATGTTGTCCTTCATGACTTACTGCAAAACATATCTATCCACATTCTTTCAATGGGATACTTTGAATATTCCAAGGTCAGAGGAAGATAATTGGCATTTTATTCATATGCAATATTTTCATGTTAATATACTTTTTAAAAAACTTAAATATTTCTACAGAGTGGGAGGACAAGGGATTTTGTAATTTAGAAATTAATCAGCATAATTTACTTAAAAGCTTTAGGTTCAATGTTACTGTTAGAAAGGCATCAAATTAGTCAAATATTGCTCTAGCCTATCTGAAAATTTTGCAGAAGGGATTTCTGGATAGAGAATAATTTCTGACAATTCACGTTACAGCTACTACCATTTCCTCATAAAACAATGCTTTTACCTGCTAAAAACCAGGTATATAGACTATTCTGGATAATGATATCTTAGTTACTCTAGTTGATTTGGTTTCTTTAAATCAATTAATTATTTCCTCTGTAAAATTAAATTCTTGCATATAGAATTCAATTCTGTAAAACAATTCAATTCTTGCATATAGAATCATCGAATCATAGAGTGGTTAGGGTTGGAAGGGACCTTTAAAGGTCATCTAATCCAACCCCCCTGCAAGGAGCAGGGACAAATATATACATTTATTTTTTTATATATATATATTATATACATATATAATATAATATGTATATTACATAATAGGTGGTCAAACTGTTTTGTTAAAAATGTACTAGATAGGCACAGAATACTATTTGTTCTGCTAAAGGGATGTGGCCAGGCAGCAGAGAATAAATTTGGCTTTTATGCGAGGTTGAACTCTGGAGAGAAAGAAGAGATTTCTCCTTTCCTGAGAGTAACTGAGTACATTCAGCTGTGAGGCAAGAAGAATATCAGCAAAATTAGGGTAGACAAAGCAAATAAAAGATTACAGAAATAAATATACTGTGAACAATCAGGAATATGCCCACTGCTGAGCCTTAAAAGTGACTGAAAAAGAAAACAGGTTTTTTTGTCTCTGTATTAGGAGTGCAAATCAATATGAGTGGGTCCAAAGAATGAAAGAGTTGTGATGAGAACTTAAAATCCAAACTACATCTCAGCATTTGAAGGGTGTTGGTTTTGCTTTACTTTGGGCTGTCTTTTGTCTACTTCCCTTGACTGAATGCTCAATATGGTAAAAGTTCATTCGTATTTGGAATGCATCAGGAATACCCCTGAACTGATGCTCATCTTCCAGCTTAGTTTCATCACACACCCTGTGACTGCTCCACAAAGCAAATCAAAGTACTGTAAATGTGGGCAATCAATTGAGTCACTTAAATTCTCCTGGTCTAAAAAGCATTCCAAGAATATAAAATTTAATTTAATTTCTAATAAAAAGTTACATGCTAGTAGAGTCATATAAAACCATATAAAGTACACAATATTTCCGTATTTAAGATAACCTTACTCTTCATTGATTTAAAAAGGTTGTTGCTTAAGAAGGGCTGAATTACAGTACTTGATACTGTGTTTGATTAAAACAAAAAAAAATTAAACAAAATAAAACATTAAAAATATAGATATTTGGTTTTTACCTAGGCATTGTGTTTCAGTACCACTCCAGAGACCATTTGCCAAGCATTCTCTCACATGAGAACCAACTAATGTGTATCCTGTGTTACAGGTGAATATTGCAGTAGCTCCATACACTGTTAAGGTTCCAATCTTATTTCCGTTTGGTGGAGATGGAAGACCACCACAGGAGATAACTAGGAAAAAACCCAAACAATAGAACAAACTGAAAAGTGAAAATATTTTTCATAATTTCTTAGACTGCAAGACAATATGCCACCTCACATTTTATTAAAAGTAAATGCAATAGGAATAAATATAAGAGTTGTATTCCACAGTAAGGGCTTAAAATTATGCTTCCTTTGGCAACACATGTTCTAAAGCTGAAAATTCATTAGGATATCTTCACATCTTGTCAGCAGCTTAAACACAATCTGTATTTCCAGTTCTGAAACAAGGGAACCACATGAATGTCTGGGAAGATTATGGTTATATTCCATGTGTACACACTTCTGACTGCTCCTGAAATATACTTTCTCCAGCCATTTAAATTGTTACATCTATTTAAAGATACTATCTTTTTTCAACATGTAGTACTCCGATTTGTTATAAACTGTCTTTTTTTTTCTTATTCCTCACTGCTATTCATAATCACATAACATATCTAGTAGTCTGCCTCCTAAAAATATAAATCTTCTGTTTTTTCTTAAGGCTAGACTTGACTCATTATCACAGAAACCTTCTGTAGTATCAGCTGCAACCCACAGCTATTACAAGCACCACATGAAAAAATACCCTTTAAGAATGTATCAAACTAATTTAATTAAAATTTTTCTGTCATGCCTTTTGTTTCTAGAAAAACATGTCAAAAATACTATAACTTAAGATGCAGACCAATGCCTTGAAGAGCTTAAATTTTATTTTATTATATCTTAGTATAAATAATGGGTTTACTTTCAAAAGCATGATAATCACAACTAAACTTCCTGTCTGAAACCTCAAGGCCACAATCTATACTTTAAGAGGTTCACTATACAAAACAGCATCGAATTGGGTAAAAGTTGGATAAAATCAAGTACTGTGAAGTTCACTCAGAAATAACGAGAATATATGCGATCCAAGTTTCCTATGCACAAAAGGTTTCCAGAGGTGGATAAGACTCCTTTTAACCAGAATCAAATCACATTAATGTAATTTGTGGACTAGCCTAACATTGCAACTTTTAATGCTAATGCTGAATATTAATTACACTTATGTTTAAAAGTATATACATATGTTACAAAACCAAAATTATTTTCCTAAAATGCAATAGAATGAATTGTTCTAAACATATTACAAATGCTTTATTATTTTTAGTTACAGTGATTCCAGTTAAAAATAACTAAACTACATGAATAACGAGGTACCTCATTATATATTAGGCAGCTGTTCAGCATATTCTTAAACAAATAACATAAATTTGCTAGGTAGAGATCTCTTAACCCAGAACCCCTTAATTTCACAATTTCTTTGTAGTGATACTATTCACAAGTAAATACTGATAAATATGATCTAAATATCTTATTATCAGTGTTTCAGTTAGCTTTCCTACTGCTTCAGAAATATAAACAGCTAGAATCTATATTTATATAACCTATCCTTAGCACATGAATGACAGAGAGAAAGTAAACAGTAGACTCTTCAACATACTCTACAGTGTATTTCTGGATCTTAATGATCTATATCCATTGGAAGTATTACTGAATATCTCTTGAGTGGATGAAATTTGACATAATTAAATCCTAATCAGTCCTCTATCAAAGGGCAAAATAACGTACCTGTCTTATAAATAAACCAAGTATCTTCAATCAGCAAGTCCTTGGGTTTCTTTACCTAATACTTTGCGTTTGGTTAACTGAATCCCATATGAGTCATCTCATTTTCTATTTACATAAAAGTTGTGTAATTGTAGAGGTTGGTTAAGGGCTAGCTTTTCAAAGAATTCTCAGTAGCTGAACAGTAGCTGCATATTAGGCAGCAAATCCAAACTAGACTTTTTAGTATGTGTGCACAAAAGGAAAGGAGCATAATTGCAGTGAATAGAATAAGAAACTCAGTTTTAAACTTAAAAAGAAAATTGTAAAACCGAACCAACATAATTACACAACTCATGATCGTTTAGATAAGATCAAACACACTGCTTTCACATATGTATCATATTGATTACTGTTATAGGTTGCCTTGTTCTAAAAACATCTTAATTTTTTTTTTCTAGAAAATAAATATTTTTAATATTATTTTTAGTTAAATTGAGTATATCCTTCTTCGTTCTTTTTTCTTTGTTCTTCTTTTCCCATACTAGCATCATTCTCTAATACTGCCTCTGTAAATTCCATGCCTTAGGTTTGTAACCACATACTTCCCAGTAGTGGTGAGAGATTGTGTCAATTTATATTTGAATTACACCGTTGAAGAAGGTTGAGAATCTCTCTCAAGTTCTCTTTAGTATCTACCAGCTTAGATACTGTAATTTGTCTCATATGCCATTAGGAGCTTTTATTTAGCAAATCAATTGTCTTCTGTTTGTCATACTGAAGGTTTTGCACAACCATTTACTTGGAATCTGAAAAGCTATCTGATGTTTATGTTCATACTGTTATCACCATCATAGATACTTATTAAATACTTAAATACTACGAGATTGATAGCAAAGTATTTTTTAAAAAGCTTTATTTATAAAATAAAATATACGGATTAAAACACATAGGATATTCTGTAAAGTATGTTCCTTACCCTTACAACTTGGCTTTTCATTGCCTACATTCCAGGTTCCATTAGTCCTGCATTGTATGAGTCTTCGACCCAATAAATAATATCCAGGACTGCAGCTGAGCATGACTTGAGCTCCATACTCACTCAGTGACCCAGAAATCAATCTCCAAACAACATGTTCTGAGAGCAGAGTCTCTATCTTCGGGCAAGTTACAGCTGTGAAGAAAGGACACTTAAATATTAGCATTCTACACCTAAGTATCTTCATAGAATATTTTTTTCACACTACTGGCAGAAGTTTTGCAATGTAAAATTGAGCATACTATAAGCATTTCGGAAATACAAGTTTCAGGAAAAATAATGATCATCATACAGTGAGTATTAGAAATTGAGCAGGAGATCGTAGTACATTTTTATTTAGTGAGATGCTGTGGAACAATGATACACAGTTGCACTCTCTAATGTGATTTACTTAAAAATTTCAGAGACAGAATACATCACAGACTACAGAGGATATAAAAGGGAAAGCAAATAACGCTACGTAATTTCTGCAAAGTCTCAAGTGATGCTTTATTTCTCTATGATATTCACTTTAGAAAAGCTGTAACAAGTTCTTAAAATAGGTTGTCACAAAACCTGTTCAACATCTTTGTTGGTGACATGGAGTGTGGGATAGAGGGCACTCTCAGCAAGTTCACCTATGACACCAAGCTGTGTGGTGCCATCGACACGCTGCAAGGGAGGGATGCCATCCAGAGGAATCTGGACAGCCTGGAGAGGTGGACCCGTGCCAATCTCATGAAGTTCAGCCAGGCCAAGTGCAAGGTTCTGCACCTGGGTCGTGGCAATCCCAGGCACAAATACAGGCTGGGCAGAGAATGGATGGAGACCAGCCCTGAGGAGAAGGACTTGGGAGTGCTGGTGGACAAGAAGCTCAACATGAGCCGGCAATGTGCTCTCGTGGCCCAGAAGGCCAACTGTATCCTGGGCTGCATCAAGAGGAGCGTGGCCAGCAGGTCGAGGGAGGCGATTCTGCCCCTCTACTCTGCTCTGGGGAGACCCCACCTGGAGTATTGTGTCCAGTTCTGGAGCCCCCAGCATAAGAAGGACATGGACCAGCTGGAGAAGGTCCAGAGGAGGCCATGAAGATGATCAGAGTGCTGGAGCACCTCTCCTATTAGGACAGGCTGAGAGAGTTGGGGCTGTTCAGCCTGGAGAAGAGGAGGCTCCTGGGAGACCTGATAGCCATTGACAACCAAGTCCTGTTCTGTTTCCATCTTTCAGTCTCCGCTTTAGAAGACCTTATTTCTCTGCACTTGACGATACATATTCTGAAGAAAGTGAAGCACTAAATAATATAAAGAATAATTTTCACTAATTAGTTACAAAGAAAAAGTAATAATCACGCTATAATGATGCAATTTTATATAATAATAGCAAGAGATTATATCATCCAAATGAGAGGAAGGAAATTTAATTTCATTTTTATTTCCCTTTGTAACTTGTCACTGCGAGAATCTGTATTTCTATAGTAGTAGCAGACAAAATTCAAATAATAGCTGATGAAACAGAATAGATGAAAAAAAACCAAAAAGATTGTTTGCCTTTTTTTTTAGATATTATAAAGATGGAAGCTTATGACATTTCACAAGAGTACTTTACAAGTGCATAAAAATGCTGATTATAGGAAAAACAGTGTTTCTCGGCTAACTATAGATACAACTTAAAACCTTAAACTTGTAATCATACTGCCATATCCTTTCCTTTCTGTCTGAGTATCATCCAAATGATATTAGATGGAATAAAAGGTATTAGAGGTGGTTTATGTGACCTACAATAAGGAAATAATATTGTAAGCACCAGTGTTCATCTATAGTTTAAGACCAAAGTTGTTTGATTTATTCCGATTTCTTTGATATAGAAATCAAAGAAACATCATCAAAGAAACAAACCTTCCGGACGAGATGTTTTTTGGAACTGTGTATCACATTCACTTCTTTGACCAACAGTAATGTATTAATTTACAGGTTTCAGTAGAAAGTTTTTGCAGACTTTATACACTGTCCTGTATTCATGTGTTAAGTCACATCTATATAGTCACTCTCTAAAGAGTATTGGCCTAATTTAAAAAATTGTCTGAAAAATTCTTTCAAAGAGCATGTTGTAGTTCATCCCCGATTGGGACCAGACTACGCAGTCTCTCTCTCACTCTCCTCCAAGAGAATAGGGAGAGAGAATATAAGAAAAACGGCTTGAGGTTTGAGATAAGGACAGGGAGAAATCCTTAAAGTTAACCGTCATGGGCAAAACCAGATTTGACTTGGTTAAGACTATTCATTTATTTCTAAAACTAGCAGGATACGAGACAGGGAACAAGATAACCTTCCCCCACCCATCCCCTCTTCCCGGGCTTAACATTATCTCTACTACCTTCCCCCTCTAGAGCGGCACAGGGGGAAATGGGGGTTGCGGTCAGTTCATCACGCTTTGTTTTACGTCGCTGCTTCCTCATCGGGGAAGAACTCCTTGCATTCCTAAGCTGCTCCATTGTGGGGCCACAGTACTTTGTGAAACTGCTCCGGAGTGGGTCATCTCTTCCATGGGATGCAGACCCTCCAGAACAGCTGCCCCAGCGGGTCCTCCACAGGCCACAGCCTCCTTCAGGCATCTGCCTGCTCCAGAGTGGGCTCCTCCACGGGCTGCAGGTGGATCTCTGATCCTCTGTGGACCTCCATGGGCTGCAGGGGGACAACCTGCTCCACCATGGTCATCACCACAGGCTGCAGGTGAATCTTGGCCAGGAGCCACATTACTTCTCCTCCTTCTTTACTGACCTTGGCATCTGCAGCTGTTCCTCTCACAAGAAAAATTCTTCACAACAGGCTGGCAGATGCCTCTCAGGATCTTTTTACATCTCATTCACATCTCATCTCCTCTCCACTTCTTGCAGCCAGGCCGAGCCTAGTTGGGCCCAGTTGGCTGCCTGGTGGGAGGCCACAGGGTGAGGCCTGCAAGGCCCACAAGGCTTGCGCCTCTCCCTCTCTGCCCACGCTCAGCTGCTGCACATCTTCTCTTCTTTTTTTTCTGTTTTCCCCTTCTCAAATATGTTATCACAGAGGTGTTATCATGGAACATTCTGCTCCCAACCGGCTCGGCCTTGGCCAGCAGTGGGTCCGCCCTAGGCCTGGCCGAGTCCACTGAACAAAGGGGAGGAACTTCTAGCAGTTTCCTACAGAAGCTACCACCTTAGGCCCCCCTCACTAAACAAAACCAGAAAAGAGCAATACATACAGACTTCTCTAGTTCCCTTCATCACGTGCTAGTAAACACTACCTAGAAGAACTGAAGAAAGTTACTTATTTGTCATTCACTTAAGCTTCCTTAATAGATATCTGTTGATTGGTATTTCATGTAACTAAATTCAATAGCCTAATATCCATGATTCAACTGTGTCTTGCTGTATGACCAGCACAAATCCTATCTCTCATTATTCAAATCTGATGTAAATACTTTTCATGAAAAGAAAAGAGTTTCAAACATGTGCCTGGGGCACTATATTATTAGAGATACTTTGCAAAACAAACTGCACTGATTTCAACCTTCATTTTAATACACCTGGGGATAAAATGAACTGATTTATTTACCATTTACCTTTCTCTGCTGTGTTTGCTGCTCATCAAGTCTGAGATGTTTCTATCTCTGGAAACTAAATATATTTATCCATAAAGCAGCAATCCTACAAAAAGAGGTTGTTATGCAGATTGTTTAAGCTTTTCTGCACTTTGCAAGTAAGAAACCTTGGGTAAAGCACGCCTGCCTCTAAATAGCAATCCATTTGAAAATATTGACTTCAATATTTTCATGTACTTCACTAGTATTTTAATTTAGTACTTCTGGTTTTAAAAGTAGTGAGATTCTTTCTCAAATTGAAAAAAAAATTAGAAAAGGAAAAAAGAAAGTAAAAAAGTGTTATGTATATTTTGTTAGGCTATTATAAATATATACT
>WHYT01013642.1:245986-260019 GCA_009806455.1 Tetrax tetrax | reverse complement strand
GGATTAAAACACATAGGATATTCTGTAAAGTATGTTCCTTACCCTTACAACTTGGCTTTTCATTGCCTACATTCCAGGTTCCATTAGTCCTGCATTGTATGAGTCTTCGACCCAATAAATAATATCCAGGACTGCAGCTGAGCATGACTTGAGCTCCATACTCACTCAGTGACCCAGAAATCAATCTCCAAACAACATGTTCTGAGAGCAGAGTCTCTATCTTCGGGCAAGTTACAGCTGTGAAGAAAGGACACTTAAATATTAGCATTCTACACCTAAGTATCTTCATAGAATATTTTTTTCACACTACTGGCAGAAGTTTTGCAATGTAAAATTGAACATACTATAAGCATTTCGGAAATACAAGTTTCAGGAAAAATAATGATCATCATACAGTGAGTATTAGAAATTGAACAGGAGATCGTAGTACATTTTTATTTAGTGAGATGCTGTGGAACAATGATACACAGTTGCACTCTCTAATGTGATTTACTTAAAAATTTCAGAGACAGAATACATCACAGACTACAGAGGATATAAAAGGGAAAGCAAATAACGCTACGTAATTTCTGCAAAGGCTCAAGTGATGCTTTATTTCTCTATGATATTCATTTTAGAAAAGCTGTAACAAGTTCTTAAAATATGTTGTTCAACATCTTTGTTGGCGACATGGAGTGTGGGATAGAGGGCACTATCAGCAAGTTCACTGATGACACCAAACTGTGTGGTGCCATCGACACGCTGCAAGGGAGGGATGCCATCCAGAGGAATGTGGACAGCCTGGAGAGGTGGGCCTGTGCCAACCTCATGAAGTTCAACCAGGCCAAGTGCAAGGTTCTGCATCTGGGTCGTGGCAATCCCAGGCACAAATACAGGCTGGGCAGAGAATGGATGGAGACCAGCCCTGAGGAGAAGGACTTGGGAGTGCTGGTGGATGAGAAGCTCAACATGAGCTGGCAATGTGCCCTTGCAGTCCAGAAGGCCAACTGCATCCTGGGCTGCATCAAGAGGAGCGTGGCCAGCAGGTAGAGGGAGGCGATTCTGCCCCTCTACTCTGCTCTGGGGAGACCCCACCTGGAGTATTGTGTCCAGTTCTGGAGCCCCCAGCATAAGAAGGACATGGACCAGCTGGAGAAGGTCCAGAGGAGGCCATGAAGATGATCAGAGTGCTGGAGCACCTCTCCTATTAGGACAGGCTGAGAGAGTTGGGGCTGTTCAGCCTGGAGAAGAGGAGGCTCCTGGGAGACCTGATAGCCATTGACAACCAAGTCCTGTTCTGTTTCCATCTTTCAGTCTCTGCTTTGGAAGACCTTATTTCTCTGCACTTGACGATACATATTCTGAAGAAAGCGAGGCACTAAATAATATAAAGAATAATTTTCACTAATTAGTTACAAAGAAAAAGTAATAATCATGCTATAATGATGCAATTTTATATAATAATAGCAAGAGATTATATCATCCAAATGAGAGGAAGGAAATTTAATTTCGGTTTTTTTTCCCTTTGTAACTTGTCACTGTGAGAATCTGTATTTCTATAGTAGTAGCAGACAAAATTCAAATAATAGCTGATGAAACAGAATAGATGAAAAAAACCCAAAAAGATTGTTTGCCTTTTTTTTTTTAGATATTATAAAGATGGAAGCTTATGACATTTCACAAGAGTACTTTACAAGTGCATAAAAATGCTGATTATAGGAAAAACAGTGTATCTCGGCTAACTATAGATACAACTTAAAACCTTAAACTTGTAATCATACTGCCATATCCTTTCCTTTCTGTCTGAGTATTATCCAAATGATATTAGATGGAATAAAAGGTATTAGAGGTGGTTTATGTGACCTACAGTAAGGAAATAATATTGTAAGCACCAGTGTTCATCTATAGTTTAAGACCAAAGTTGTTTGATTTATTCCGATTTCTTTGATATAGAAATCAAAGAAACATCATCAAAGAAACAAACCTTCTGGACGAGATGTTTTTTGGAACTGTGTATCACATTCACTTCTTTGACCAACAGTAATGTATTAATTTACAGGTTTCAGTAGAAAGTTTTTGCAGACTTTATACACTGTCCTGTATTCATGTGTTAAGTCACATCTATATAGTCACTCTCTAAAGAGTATTGGCCTAATTTAAAAAATTATCTGAAAAATTCTTTCAAAGAGCATGTTGTAGTTCATCCCCGATTGGGACCAGACTGCGCAGTCTCTCTCTCACTCCCCCCACCCTCTGAGAGAATAGGGAGAGAGAATATAAGAAAAACGGCTTGAGGTTTGAGATAAGGACAGGGAGAAATCCTTAAAGTTAACCGTCATGGGCAAAACCAGATTTGACTTGGTTAAAACTATTCATTTATTTCTAAAACTAGCAGGATAACGAGACAGGGAACAAGATAACCTTCCCCCACCCATCCCCTCTTCCCGGGCTTAACATTATCTCTACTACCTTCCCCCTCTGGAGTGGCACAGGGGGAAATAGGGGTTGCGGTCAGTTCATCACGCTTTGTTTTACGTCGCTGCTTCCTCACTGGGGGAAGAACTCCTTGCATTCCTAAGCTGCTCCATTGTGGGGCCACAGTACTTTGTGAAACTGCTCCGGAATGGGTCATCTCTTCCATGGGATGCAGTCTCTCCAGAACAGCTGCGCCAGCGGGTCCTCCACAGGCCACAGCCTCCTTCAGGCATCTGCCTGCTCCGGAGTGGGCTCCTCCACGGGCTGCAGGTGGATCTCTGATCCTCTGTGGACCTCCATGGGCTGCAGGGAGACAACCTGCTCCACCATGGTGATCACCACAGGCTGCAGGGGAATCTCAGCCAGGAGCCACATTACTTCTCCCCCTCCTTCTTCACTGACCTTGGCATCTGCAGCTGTTCCTCTCACAAGAAAAATTCTTCACAACAGGCTGGCAGATGCCTCTCAGGATCTTTTTACATCTCATTCACATCTCATCTCCTCTCCACTTCTTGCAGCCAGGCCGAGCCTAGTTGGGCCCAGTTGGCTGCCTGGTGGGAGGCCACAGGGTGAGGCCTGCAAGGCCCACAAGGCTCACGCCTCTCCCTCTCTGCCCACGCTCAGCTGCTGCACATCTTCTCTTCTTTTTTTTCTGTTTTCCCCTTCTCAAATACGTTATCACAGAGGTGTTATCATGAAACATCCTGCTCCCAATCGGCTAGGCCTTGGCCAGCAGTGGGTCCGCCCTAGGCCTGGCCGAGTCCACTGAACAAAGGGGAGGAACTTCTAGCAATTTCCTACAGAAGATACCACCTTAGGCCCCCCTCACTAAACAAAACCAGAACAGAGCAATACATACAGACATCTCTAGTTCCCTTCATCACGTGCTAGTAAACACTACCTAGAAGAACTGAAGCAAGTTACTTATTTGTCATTCAGTTAAGCTTCCTTAATAGATATCTGTTGATTGGTATTTCATGTAACTAAATTCAATAGCCTAATATCCATGATTCAACTGTGTCTTGCTGTATGACCAGCACGAATCCTATCTCTCATTATTCAAATCTGATGTAAATACTTTTCATGAAAAGAAAAGAGTTTCAAACATGTGCCTGGGGCACTATATTATTAGAGATACTTTGCAAAACAAACTGCATTGATTTCAACCTTCATTTTAATACACCTGGGGATAAAATGAACTGATTTATTTACCATTTACCTTTCTCTGCTGTGTTTGCTGCTCATCAAGTCTGAGATGTTTCTATCTCTGGAAACTAAATATATTTATCCATAAAGCAGCAATCCTACAAAAAGAGGTTGTTATGCAGATTGTTTAAGCTTTTCTGCACTTTGCAAGTAAGAAACCTTGGGTAAAGCACGCCTGCCTCTAAATAGCAATCCATTTGAAAATATTGACTTCAATATTTTCATGTACTTCACTAGTATTTTAATTTAGTACTTCTGGTTTTAAAAGTAGTGAGATTCTTTCTCAAATTGAAAAAAAAAATTAGAAAAGGAAAAAAAGTAAAAAAGTGTTATGTATATTTTGTTAGGCTATTATAAATATATACTAGATATATATATATACTTATATACTATATTATATACTTTATATATAAATATAAATATACATACATGTAAATATAAACAATCTTTAAATGTTGAAAGTTGTGGTAAATGTTAATAATTAAGCTTTGTTTTAGAGGGTAGTCATTGTCTGGTTAAGTTTGATCATTTCAATAATACAAGCCTTTGGAGGGTTTTTTTGCACTGTGGATACAGGGTTATTCATTGATTATTTTTAATCTCTGGCCTCGTCAAAAAAAAAAAAAATCTGTTTATATTTCTGCTGATTAATCATTCAAGTTATGTTGTTTGTAACTTGTCTTTTTTTTTTCTGATAGAACGAAGTGCAGTTCAATACACTAGAGCACCTCCTTCCTCCGCACATGGCTCTGAATTCAGAGCATGTCTGTGTGACCACAGTTGGTTTACAATAATCCTTCTTATGTACTCCGCAGAACTGCTATGTTCAGCTTTAGGCACTGTCCTTCTTGGAAAATGTAGATCAATTAGAGATTGTCCAGAAGACAATAATGAGAATCACTGGTCCAAAAAGTACGAAGAAAGAGTGAGAATTAATCACAGCAAGCCTTTTCGCTGAAGAAGAGATGACTGAGTGTATTGGGTGTAGGTGTCAAGGTGTTGGTGGGAGGGTGGGTGCTGCAGAGGTGGCTTCTATTGAGGAGAAGCTGCAGCTGCTCGATACAGTCAATTCCAAAGGACCCACTGCAGGACACAACTGAGCCCATCAGCCAACATGGTAGCATCTCTGAGAAAGTGTATTGAGGAAAGGGTAAAATGCTGCACAAGTAAAGGAAGAAGGAACAAAAAGTGCGAAGCAGCAGAGGGAAAACCAAGGTCAGAGGAGGAGGAGGTTCTCCAGGCACCAGAGCTGGTATTCTGCTACAGCCCATGGAGAGGACAATGCCAGAGCAGAGATCCACACTGCAGCCTACGCTGCAGCAAGTGGGTATTCCCTGAAGGAACTGCAGCCAGTGGATTACTTATGCTAAGAGCATATTTATTCTGAAGGACAACTCCTCAACTTTATTCTGACCACAAGTCCTCAACCCCAAGTACTGCCTGCAGTGGGCAGAAGAGTTAAGCGTAAAGCAGTGAAGTTGACCCTGGGAATAGCGAGAGGAAATATTTTGATTTTTTATTTTTTTTCTGAAATGTATTTGACCCTATTTTAACTGGCAATACACTAAATTAACTTTGCTCAAGTCAACTCCTGTGATATTAATCTCTCTGTCCTTATCTCGACCCACAAGATTTTTCATCCTATTTTTCCCCGTCTTGTTGAAGAGGGGGAGTGAGTGAGCAGCTGGGTGAGGTCTGGTCTGGCTGCTGGCTAAGGATAACCCACCATACTGAAAAATAGCAGTTTTCAAATACATTAAAAAAAATTAAAGAGGAATAAAATAACTTCTATGCATCCACTGTGGATATAAAATGAAATTATGCCTTTACACTACAGAAAAACAGACTTAGGTTTTATATATTAAGAAAAACTTTGCAAGGGGAAAAAAAAAAAAAAGGAAAATACTGAAACAGAGTACTCAGGAAGGTCTTCAAGATCAAGTTAAATGATCATCTGTCAGGGATGCTTAGAAAATCTCTTGAAGTAACTTTCAGCAATATTTTCTAACAATTGTTTGCTGTCAAGTAATTTAAAAAAACAAAAACCCTTTTCACAATCATGTGTAACTTCATAATTCTTGTATTCACATCATATTACTTTTTCTTTAAAAGTAAGCTGAATTTTACTTGTTTGAAAAATTGAAGTACTTTTCAAATTCAGAATCTGGAAAGCTGTTGAATAGTTCAAGAATCAAAAATAACTCTCAAAAATTTTAAGTACAGAATCATAGAATTTTTTTTGGCTGGAAGGGACCTTTAAAGGTCATCTAGTCCAAGCCCCCTGCAAGTACAGTATTACAGCAATTAATAATTTTAAGACTATGTTCTAATTGGTATTTCAAGTCCTGTATTCAAAGTCAGGCTCAGTTAATTATTGTGTCAATCCAGTACAAAGACAGGCAGTGGCAGCCCAATGCAAATGAAAGGCCATGTCACATGGCAAGGGAGTCTGTATTACACTGGCTAGTTCTGACAGGAAGCAAAAATGAAGACTAAAAGACTCTTATTTAGTTTAATTATCTGCATTAGTAATACTTTAAGAAATAGTTTTTGCTCTTATTACTTTAGAAGCTATATTAAAATAAGTTACAATTGGCCGTTGCAACTTTACACTGTGAAAAAGAAGAGCAGCACATTATTCATAATGAGAAAATACACATGAAACTCAACTATCTAATAATTTTAATTCAGATTTTTTTAAAGAATATAAACAAGAGTTTTTAAATTAAACAAATGTATAAGGCTCTTCTACTTTACCAAATGCTAAACGATTATATGTTTCTGAATGGCCAGTTCAAGGGATATATAAACATAAAATCTAAACATCACAAGTAAACATTTTCCTGAGAAAGTTCAAGGGAAATATGCTTGAGAAAGAAATGCCCACTTACATTTGCAAACAGGTGGTCTCCCTTTGTTGCTCCATAATCCATCTTCTTGACACACTGCTGTGGCTTGTTGACTAGATTCTAGCTTGAAGCCCTCATTACATTCATATATCAATCTGCTGCCCAAAGTGAATTCATTACCTATGACTGAACCATTCCCAGGGGATTCAGGAATACCACAAGATACAGCTGAAAAGAAAGAAAAAAAAAAAAAGAATCAGCATTTTCTTATGTATTTTTTAAAATATTGTCCCACCACTTAAACAAGAAACATAGATTAGTAATTTTGACATATCCCATTCAAAACAACTGAAATGAATTTTCCATTGTATTTACAACATTCTGATAAATGTAATAATATTTAAAACTTCAATAAACACTTTGAAGTGCATCTAATAGAGACAATCATTTTATAAATCATTATTTTGTTTAATTCAATCACCACAGAGATGGAAGTTTCAACATAGGCTAAGGACAATGGTTCATTTGGCAGGGAAAGAAATTAAGAAAGTGTCCAAAGTGATTTAGTTTAAGAAGCAATGAACTGGAAAGTTCTTAAATACTTTCTAATAGTCTGCTTCTATTCTCTCAGGGTTTCTTTCATTCCTGCACTAATATAAACAAAACTTCACATTTGTTTGTTCTATACATATAAAACAAGACTATTTAAGAATTCAATTTAACATTTTTTTGCATGATGAGAAAAAGTTCGACTGAACTTAAGGGATTATTCATATGTTTAAACACTTATTTACATATTTGCTAATTCACTTTAGAATGCTAAATATTATGTGAATTCAGCCTTATTAATTTTCCATATCATTAAGGAAATTACTGAATTATTTTCACTTTTTTTGCTTGTTCAGAATTTCTCTTCAGATGAACACTTATTCTTACAAGCTCACAAAATTTAACTTTCTGTCAATACAGTGAACTTTGAGTAGCATCTAGTTTTTGGCTTGCTTATTTATTTATTTTTACCAGAGCTCAGTACAGCTCATTTAACGGTATCTCATAACATACAATTTTAAGGTAGAGTATAATTACAAAAAATATATATCCCAGTCACTTTTAGGAAAGGTCTCAAAGGCAGGACTGCCTTTTGCCATCTGACTTCTCAACTCCCTTGATTTTGATAATGAGAAGAACAAAGTCAACTTTTCAGTATCCTTTTGAAAATCCTTTAACACTATGCTTTATTTTAAAATAGCTATTTATGTACAGAGATGAGGTGCTTGAATAAGTCGGTAATGCTGGTAAAGATTTTATATTTGCCCCATGGCACTTCTGAAGGAAAAGTCATAGTATTATTTCCTCTGAAAGGGTATTATTTTCTGCAAAATAATAACTTGGAGCAAAGAACCCATCACATTATTGCAATGAATCTATTTAAACAGTTCATATAAACCAATGTATGTATGTACAGGATCACTACCTGCTTTGAGTTTGGCATCCAGTTTTTTGCTCTTCAGCAAATGCACTGAAGAAAACACAGCTTTGAAGCTTTCATTGCTAATTTTTTACCCATAAAGAGTGGAGGTTTGAAAAGTAAAATTTCTTTTTCATATATACAGTCAATTGTATATATGCACTTCAATATTTTAACAGTTAAAAAGTCCTTTGGGTATTTTTTCCTTTCCTTTCCCCTTGACACCACGAAGTTTTATTATTTTAATAAAGTCAATATATTTTGAAAGAAGAAATGACAGTCTTTAAAATCTTTTAAAAAGAAATGTAAATATTTTTTTAAAAATATATTTTTATTTATAATTCACCCAGTTCAATGTAAATGATTAATTTCACAACACATTGTCATTGTACCATAAATAAAACTTGTTTATGGTTCAAATTTGTTTTAGGTATTTCCAACTTGTCACATTTGATGCATTTAAATTAAATACAGTACTTGGCATATGATTATAATGAAGAGAGGTATGCATTATAAAACGATGAATGGTTAGTTCATTTCAGTTTTTGGCTTCCATCTGGAATCTGTCAAGTTGCTAACAGAAGTAGAACTGTAGGAACGTTCCAAAAGAAGCTACTTCCTTTGTAACACAACTTCTTGGCACTTTTTGCACCCTAACCAGTGCTGCTCTTATCCTCTTAAAATTGAGTATTTCTCCCTCAGTGAGTAAGGGCTGAGGCTCCGGCCACTAGAAGGAGTAGTAGTGGGACAGAAAAAGGAGGGAGAGTTGATAAGTTGATAAGAAAGGGTTCTGGAGATCCATGCTTCCTGATCTTAAAGGTGTTAGAGAAAGTGGAGAAGGGGAAGGATAAAAACAAGTTCTGATGCTTCTGGGAGCAGGTCTCTATATTAGGAGTCATTCCTCACAAAGTGACCACAGCAGGAGTGATAGCTATTCAGGGCTTTGGTGTACTCAAAACAGACAGCAGAGCTGCATCTGGTTCAATGTTCTATCTGCTCCCTGAATAATTAATATAATCCTTTACCTACAACTAGAACCAACTCTGACCCTCTGTTACATAAGCAGCATTTGCAAATATTTGTTTGCTTGCTGAATTGACAGAAAGTTAAACTATCATTCTGTTTTACTACATCATAAAAATGCCTATGCATTCTCCATTTTCAGTCACGCTTACTGTGAAATGTTTCACTGTCTCCAGAGCCTTGCACTGTGTCCCTCCCTGTCCTAACAAGCCTCTCAGTTGTCTTCAGCTTTGTGGAACGTGTCTGAATTCTTGATGTAAAATGCAATTGGGTTAAAATTTAACTTTTTGTCAACTTCTTTTTCAGGTCTCCTTTCTGATATCAGAACAACAATCTCTGTGTTAAGTGTGCATCCATTTAATTGTAGAAAACTAAAATTCAGAACTATCAGTCTATCCACTCATCCATGTACGTATACTCATATGTACGTACACAGGTGGACCTTATTCTAGTTCCCTTTAAATAAATCAAACATGAATTAATTTAAAATAGTTTAGTGGTTTCTATAGAGCAAGAATAATTGATTATGTTGTTTGAAAACAAACACGTCTGTTCAGTTCATGTTAGAAGCAAATACTTCTGTTAGCATTTGCTCTTCATATCTAGCAATAACCTTTCTAGAATCTACTGAAAAGTTCAAGACTGAGTAGCTCTCATGTGCAGATTAGTTTAAAGAATAAAGGAAGCACAACACCCAAGTGGGCCTATCAGTTATGACAGGTCTGATGCAATGTCCAGCATACTAAAGCACCTCAAAAATCTATGCTTACCTTCCACACTTCATCAGTTTTATTCTTAGTATTTGTACCTCAGTCCTCCACTGTCTGTCTTCTTTTCTCAGCTGCTGCTGAACCTTGTACTGCTATGTTGTGAGGTTATTCTCACTGCTGTTTAGCTACCAATCATAAAAGCAGTTCTGACATTCTGGCACTGTCCCTGTTACAGTCTATCTGTTTATTTGTTGTTTGATTCTTCCCCAGAAACTGAGATTGGAAATAAATATCCCTGCTGCTACTAATTTCTTGAGGCTGCTAACAGCTTTTAGAACAGTAATGTCCAAACAAAATATATTAGCACAGCCAGTTTCGCTAAGTAGCGAGTATTTTGATGTTTGAAATAAAGTTACTAGTGAATGAAATTGCATATCATCTTTGGACAGTGGCAACAAGATCACTACTGTCCCACATTCAAGTATTTTGAAGCTCCCAGCTTCCCATGTGATTGTAAAATTATAAGAAATGGTGTCAGGAAATCTTCTGACTTGAGGAATTGTCAACATGCTTGTTATGTCAGTGATTAGATGAGACTGACAGGTACCAGCTGGGAGATGTGCATTTAGAGTGTGAAAAATACATTATTCAAACTTAATTGTCTCCATTATTTTGCACGGGAGAAAAATATATTTCTTCCAAAGAGTAGGTAATCAACGCAAATGGAGAAGTCTTTTACTACCTAGCAACTGAGATGAAGTTTTAGTTGCTCTTTAATGTTCCGCATGTGTTACCAGAATGTATTTCTTATCAAAATCAGTAAACTTAAAGTTCATGGCAATCCTTTAAAATACCTATATATCTATGTACCTTTAAGATACTTATGTATTATTCATATCTAATGCATGCAAATTCACTGCATACAGAAAAGAAGCTGGAGACTGCATTACAGTTAGACATTGAGTTTACTTCCGTACGCTGGAAAATCCCCAAATTTAATGCACAAGCTTTATCAATTAGTGACCTGTTTCTGACATCGAACATAGTGCTAAGAGGAGGAACTAAATACCCTAAAATTAAAGGTAGCAATAGAGAAGTCCCTAAAAGTGGGATTCACAACAAAGAAACATGCTAGTTGGCTTACGTCTATGATCTCCAAGTGGTAAAATCAGGGAGAGCCATGCCACAGAAATCCTGATTCTCAGACTTGAATACATACAGAAACAACAAAGGGCTGTGGGTTTAAAAAGGGTCATGAATGGTCTTCTAGTCTATTCTCCTACCACAAACCAAAATTAAACTTGACCAAAGTTCATCTAATTCGTTTCTGAAAGACCTCCAATGACGAAAATTCCACGTTCTCCAACAGGCAATCTATTCCAGTGTTTCACTTGCCCCTCAAGGAAGAAAAAAAAAGAAAAAAAAAAAAAAAAAAAAAAGTCTAACTTAAGATCCTGTTGAAGTAAAGCTGTAATTCCCCTATCTAGAAAGGACACAGATAATTATTTCATTCCTCTTTGGAGCTACTTTATAGAAGATTGTTACCAGGCTCCCCCTCAAACTTCTGTTTTTCTAGTCTAAAGTACTATAGTTCTCTTACTGTTTTGTATTTTTAAATATGATCATTGGTTTAGAATACATTAAAAGAGGAAACTGGGATTTGGAACTCCTAAACTGTGCTACCTATTTCATATTTTTATTGCTAAGAGGGACATTTTTTGTATAATAATATTTATCAAAAAGGTAAAAGGCTCCTCCAGCATGGGGACCTGGACATGAGGTAAGCAGTGGCTAAGACGACGTATGTAGTTGCCAGAATCATTACTGCGGCCTACACTATTTTCTCTCAGAAGATATCTGCTGCTATTGTCTAAGAATTGCTATTTTCTCTGCTTATAAATATTTTGAATGTAACATGACTCATGTTTCTCTTTCCTTCAGAAATTAAATAAAAATTATAACAGTAAGTTTTAGCTTCCTAGATAGAAGTTAAGTTCTTCATATATTGTCCAAGACATTACTACATGCATCTGCACTTGATAAGACTGGAATTGAGAAACATCATCTGACCCCATCAGATTAACCCATATTAGGAATGTGTTCATATTAAAATTAATATTGTTATATTAGATATGCAAAAAATAACTCTTAAATAATACCATCAAATTTAATTTCAAACATTAATTCTGACACAATCAAGTTATTAATTACAAATTTAACCCTGAAGGACTGGTTTTACAGAAATTTCAGACTTACTCAAAGGCATTTTTATTCGGAAACATCCTATAATGAAATCCGTGAGCTGAACCAAAAGTGTAATTTTAATTAATTTTCAAAGAGAATGCGTGTATTTTGATAACAGATGCTTAACAAATTTAGAAACATACTTTCCATTTCAGAGTTTATTGAAAAAATAAGCTTCATTCAGACAAGTTGAAAATAATTGTGTCAAAGCTGTGAAAGTGACATAATAAAACTGAGAAATCCTACATTAATAAGAAATTTCTAATAAAGATTAAACTTATTCCCTATCTCCTAAATCTTTTTTCCCCTAATGTTAACAGAAATCTACAGACCCATAGCCACATATACTGCTGAAATTATAAATATGGATTAAAATTAAAGAAAAAATGTATTTGCAAACATGCTGCATTACTAAAAATTCACAGCTATTTCTTGCACATAGTGATAAAATAAGAAGGATAGACACAGTGTCTGAAGTATATTATTATTTTCTTGATTCTACTTTATTTTTGTTCAGAACTTATTACTGTCTGGGACTCTGTCCCCTGGTTATCCACAAGCAAGTCCGTGGATCTGATGTCAAGTCCTGCACATATCCGCACATTTTTCCTCCCACTTTCTGTGAATTATTCCATTCTGCCCTTAAAATTGGGGACTTTTTTTTTCTTAAATTGTTCAAAGAACTGTTGTCCCTATTATTCAGAATTCTTCACACATCTTATTATGTTTTGATACAGTTTTCAGAGATAGAATGGGAAATTGGCAAGTCCTTCTCTCTTATTGGTATTAGAATGTGAACATAAAATGAAAAAAAACAATTGTAAAAGAAAACCACTTAAAAATTAGACAACTCTAAAAAATGAGGAGAAGCTAAGAAAAAAAAAAAAGGATCACTTTTTTTTTTTTAAGAATTCTTTATTTTCGTCATATAGACCTCTGCTATTTGGTTGTACAATAGTGGTAGCAGTGGTAGTAGCAGATTACTATTGTCTGGATGGATAAGCAGTAGAAAGTTATGGGGTAAATTTGCATATAATTCCAGACAGCAGAGGAATGAGATCTTAAATTCTGGAGGAAAGTAGGATATAGAGGCTCCTAAAGTTTATGGCCCCGGCTCCTCCAGCATTAACAAGCACCCACAGAATATTGTCTGTATCCTCACACACTCAAAGTACCTGAGTTCCAGAGTAGGATGACAAAATTTCAGTGCCTTTTTTAAAAGACACCTACCAGCTAGTCAGCAGAATAGCTCCCAAAGTTTCACTGATAGTATTGACTAGATTAACTACAACAGAGTTTAGTCAGATGGGGTTTGACTTGTTTCCTTTTCCCATTGTCTAGAGCTACCCAGGACACTTTAGGCCTCCAAGATATCTGACAAGATTAGTGCATGTAAGATAGGAGCTTGTCCCTTTCTGGGCAGGTAGATGAAGGACAGGTAAAAGACTTCACAGTACCCCAAATTACTAGACTTCTATATTTAAGCAAATTAATCGAAACTTCAGCTCAAATACAGATGCTTGAATTTAGTCTTTCTCTTGAACAGAAGATCTCCTGATCTTCTGGGCAAGCTGCAGACCTAGTCATCGTTCCAGTTTCTTTAGTGCAAAATGTCTCTGAGCTTTCAGTTCCTATGACAGCACCAGAAACTGCACCTAAAATGCATTTCAAGTAAGTTCAAAAGCAGTACTCGTCCATAGGCTTACCACATGCCCAGTTCACACAAGTGTTCTCTCATGATTTGGTGACCTTCAGGAAGGTCAAACAGCATTATATGCCATAACACATTACAGCATATGGGATTAGAAACAGCCTGGAGCCTGGAAGCACAGATACACAGATCCAGCTTGTGGCACACTGGCAGCCTGACTTTCTCCCTGGATGGGTAGGGGTGTAGCCACATTACCCATCTAGGCATGAAAATTCCCATCTTGAAGAAATAATTAGCTATTAAATCAATCTGTATAAAAGATGTGAAATGTACTCCCTCATGTTCTTCAACTGTAGCCAAATTTCTGCAACTTTTTTCTTTTTTTTTTTTTTTTTTTTTTTTTTTTTTTTTTTAGGTGAAAAAAAAAA
>WHYT01013642.1:224458-245381 GCA_009806455.1 Tetrax tetrax | reverse complement strand
AGGAGGTAGGTTTAGATTAGATATTAGAAAAAATTTTTTTACAATGAATGTTGTAGAGCACTGGAACAGGTTGCCCAGAGAGGTGGTGGATGCCCCATCCCTGGAAACATTCAAGGCCAGGCTGGACGAGGCTCTGAGCAACGTGATCTAGTCAGGGATGTCCCTGCTTCTTGCAGGGGGGTTGGACTAGATGACCTTTGAAGGTCCCTTCCAACCCTAACCATTCTATGATTCTATGATTCTATGAATGTAACTTAGGTGAGTGTAGCCTCTTAAATGTTGAATTTAGAGTACATCTGAAGTAAGATAGAATGCACTTGTTTAAATCTACAAAACTGGAAAGAGAAATACATAAAATCAATTGGAATTGAATAGTGAGAGACAGAGATGGAGAAGATCACGGACCAAAGCAAGGAAAAAGGATGATAGTGACCTAAGGGAGATATTGTAAAGAGGAAGTAAGGGAAATTAAGATGGGAAGCTAGAAGGGACAGAAAAAATTACAAGAGCTGGGTAAAGAACTATCTGATATTATCTACCAGAGGAGCACTAAAAGTAGACTGTGTTTTGTAGAGAGGGGTGGAACAAGGATGGAGATCAGGCAGAAAGGTTAGGGAGCACAGCTAGACTAGCTTGGCTGAGGTATTTTGACCAGACTGAGCATGACAAGTGGGACAAACTAGGTATGGTCTGTGGGACTATATAAGAAGTGAGAAATTAATTCCTTGAAGTCCGATGAGTAGTTGAACAAAGGGCAGTACAGAAAGGATCCCATATAAAAGAAAGAGGCTATGCCCACAGATTACCAAGATTTACAACTCCATTACTGTTAACAGTATATTGGAAACCCAGAATAATGTTCATTTTCTTTCATTGAGCTGGCCAAAAAGTGGAGGAAGTCTAGTACTCCAGTTGCAACAGCTATCTGTGTAGATATTTAAAATTTTAAGTATGGCTGATAAAATAGGTTTACCGTCACAGCCCAACATGGCAGAATACCCGGGATTTTCTGTTTGCTTTCTCATAGAATGGCTAGAGTTGGAAGGGACCTTCAAAGGTCATCTAGTCCAACCCCCCTGCAAGAAGCAGGGACATCCCTGACTAGATCAGGTTGCTCAGAGCCTCATCCAGCCTGGCCTTGAACCTTTCCAGGGATGGGGCATCCACCACCTCTCTGGGCAACCTGTTCCAGTGCTCTACAACTCTCATCGTAAAAAAATTTTTTTCTAATATCTAATCTAAATCATGAACTTTATTAGGTACTTAGAAAATAATGTACAAAAAAAAAAAACCAAACCAAAACAAAAAAACCCCCAAGAACATCATTAGGCTGAAAAGAATTCAGAAGTTAGGAAATAATGGGGATTTAGTCTACATACAAGTGTCAGTTCATTTATACATATTCATGTCACTATTACACAATCTGTAACCTTATCATCATAGTCTAGTTTTGAATAGGATGTCTGCTTTAAAGGATAAGGAATGGACACTACTTATTCTTTGAAGTATATACATTTTCTAAAAAAAAATTATAATTTAGCATCAAATTACTCAGACACTGTTTCAAGTTATAATTTGTGTGGGTTTTTTTATAAGGACTGTCCATGTGCTATCTAGATATTACATGAATATTAACTAACTTATTTTCACAAAATTCATGAAAGCAAGAATCACTCTTATTATCCTTATTTTACAGATAAACACTTCCAATACAGACAATCAATGAAAAATACTAAAATTTTGACTATTTTGATAACTACAATCTGATTTTCCAGTGTTACTTGTTCAAACACAATCCACATTGACTTCAGTTGCAGTCTGCACTCAACATTCCTGCGATTGAAATTTAAAAGTATGATACCAAACAAGCTCATTCCAATTTCTGAGTACTTAATTTTGCGATATGAATCATGCATATTTCGATAACTTATGTTTACAATAGTTATTTAACATACATCAGATACACCTCTTACTCTTACTGAAGTGTTTACTAATGACAATATTTTAAAGTAGCAGCAGCAGGCAGTTAGTATGTCAGAAGCCAGCAACAACACTGCAAGCAAGCAGTGCCTGTAGTCATCATCCATGTAAAAGTCCTATCAAAACCCATCATATTTTGTGCTGCCAAGGCACTGAAATATGAATAGAAAAGGCTGATACTCAAAAAATTAATTATGTCTAAGCTATATATACATGAAAAGAAGGAAAGTATTTGAAGCAAATTATCTAAAATGCTGAAGACAGATTTTTATTTTACAACTCTGAAACATCTTACTGAAGACTAACACTTGTTGAGACAGTGAAGGAATATAGATAAGACTCCTTAATCTACAGTTTAGTAATTGTTAATCTGTTCTTTAAACTGAAATCCCTTCAGAGTCCAAGATAAAGCACACACATCTTCAAGGATCAGGAACTGACATATTAACACAAGACACACACAAGACAATAAATAAAAAATGTCTGAAAATCTGGAGGGTAAACAAATGCTTGAAGAACGTCAGACTGAAAACTACAGCCACTGTCAGCTGAGTGAAAATTTTGGACCTAAGCAGGAATGTTTACCGAGTGCTCATAAAGTACTGCAGTCTTGTATCAAGGACCAGTGGGATAAAATGCTGGTTTTCTCCCAGACAGTTTATGAGAGGTGATCTGTCCTGGCACTTCATGAGGTTTAGCTGATATCAGTGCAATGACACAAGAGTGCTCTCATCTAGGAATGACAATGTTTTACCACAAAATGTGATAAACTTCTATGAAGCTGTTCCAGTGACCTGAAGTAACTTTACATTTACAGATTTAATTTACTTTTCCAAAATGACATAGCATCTATATTCTTTCAAGGGCACTACTGGTTTTTGCGAGGCAACATAGTGAACATTTTCAGCTCACTTATAATCATAAAGTCCATGTGTCACTTGCAGCTGAAGACCAACAGAGTAATGATTTCCTGGCTAAATCACACATCACTAGACAACTGATGTGTAGGGACAGCAGCACAGATAAACATTCTGCAAATGCAAAATCAGTGATATTCTTTTCACTAGGCATATTCTCCTAAACATTTACACTGAGTTTTTTCAAAGCTGTTTGAGGCACTCTAAGGGAAGCGCAGTTAAACAGTTCCCAATTCCAAATTAAAATTATTTGAAACTGGACATCCAAACTCCCCAGATGATTTTGTAAATCAGTCTTACACTGAATAATCTGACATTTTCTCTAAGAATTTATTCTAGCAAAGGACTTAATTACCTAGCAGTATCTTTGATTCATAAACTAAAAATTTAGAGGATAAAGGTACCTATCACTTTTCACTGAAACACTGTCCTATGTTTGAAATTATAAATCAAGTCTTCCTTCAACTCCCATGTTGCCTTTGTTTAACTTATATACTAGATTTTTTGTTGACAGATAAAAAGTCAAAGCTTAATCCACTGCTTTCTTCTTTCTCTTTGTGATATTTACTTGTCGTCATCAGCATATTACCAGAGGAGCTTACGTCTTTGTGATGCTGTTCTTGAAATAGTGAGGCTGAGGTTTACTATCATTCTGACTTTAGACATCCTCACTTTTTAGATAAGCAATCAGACACTGGCTTATGCAACTAGGTAAGGTGACACAAGAAAACTAAATATATCTCTTCTGATTACTAAAACAGTTCCTTAATAATCTGACCATTCATTGCACTGTTATTTTTCGCTTTAAAATATATAGAATACAAAAGGAGGCCAATACTCAACCAAGGAGCAAGAAAAGATTGAGTTGCCATTCTTTTTCTTTTGCAGTTTATCTTTAAATCTAATGGGAAAACAGCAAAGTAAATTTGCAAAGGCCTATTCCCTCTTTATTGATATAATGGTGAACATCTGCCTCTTCAAAAATTAAATATGTAAATAACCAGTTATTTACAATACAGATGTTTTTACTGATGGTTCAACATTTATAAATGATCTTGCTTATATTGCTCCTTTATGTGACTTTCCTGCTGTATTTACAACAAATCACAACCTAAAATTTCAGGAACCGCAGAAGAAACAATTATAAAGAGTTTGATTAACTTCTTCATACAATTTTCTTGTCACTTCTAACCAGCTACTGGAAAATGTAGAGACTAAACCAATCAATAGCTGTTGTGGGCAACAAATATCAGAAGCCCTGGGATTGAAAAATAAGGGACTTTATAAGAGAAGCAAAATTGAGGACACCTGGTGGTGGGAAAAAGATAAGGAACACCTGGTGGTGGTTAGAGGAACTATGGGCACAAAAGCATGGAAAGAGGAAAAATAGTTGGTTCTCTGCCTAGCTTGCAGTAGGGTCTGAGACCATGACTGAGACTACACTCTAACAACTGGACTATGCTCTAAATAACTACGCACTGACAAATAGACTTTTCTTTTTATTTGAAATAGAGAAGAAATAGGAACAGTTGTTTCACAGGTACAAAGCTTAAAAATAAGATGAAACAAATGGTGAAGAATTGAGCTTCTTGCAATAACAGGTAAGGTTATATGAGTAGTATAAAGGTAAAATAGAGTTCTGTGGTGAGGTTTTTAATATATATGTATCTGTCTACAGTTCCACTGGCAGCCAATTACAAATTAGCCAAGTAACTGCTTGCTTTATTTACTCTTTAATAACTTGAATAAACAAAAGGCTGTAAATATTATAGAGGCAATGTGAACTTGCAAAGCAGCAAGCTAAGTACCCCTTTTCTTCCCAATCACTGTGCCTCCAGTGGGTGTGCTGACTACTGTAGTGCACTTTCATTTCTTCTGCCACTACTTAAAAAAATTCATCCACCTCTTTTTCTTTATGCTAACTTGATTGGGTAGGAACATGCATGTAGGGTTATAAATTATTGAGGGAAAACAAAGCCAAGAAGCAGGTTCTGCAAGTATCTTTCAAAGCAATTTTAAAGAGTGAGTTTCCTAGCCTGAGCTCAGCAAGTTCCACTTTCTGCATTCAAAGATCTTCCCCATTTGTAACAAACTACATAGTTTGGGTGGAACTTAGCTGCAACAGGAAGTCAAGTTCAAGCACTAGAAAATAACAAGCAAGTATTAAAAAATAAAATAAAATCAGCATGTAATACCTTTCCCCTATATTTTTGTATCCATTTTAGTGATTTTACCATACTACATACCTTTCAAAGTAAAAAAGAATTACTTCCCTAAAGCTGCAAGAATTTTTAACAGATGCTTCACCTCCTAGTTTCACTATACTGTACAGACAATCACTAGATTATGGAAGAAATAATTTAATATCTAGGTGCTAGTGCAGTTCAGAAATGTATTATTTAGATTAAAACTATGCTAGTGCATCTGTAATATTCAAAGTCCTTAATAGAATACTCCTCTGCTCTAATACTATAGTTCTTTTCTACTAAGATTTAGCAAAAAGCCTTAAACGACAAGACAGAAAACACACAAGTAGCTTTAGACAAATAGCTTACACAAGTAAGCTCATACACTAAAGGCAATGTTAAGCATTTCTCTGAAAGCTTCTAGCTCTTTTAAAAAGTGAAGAAAATCTGTATCTACAAATGAAACCTAGATGTGAGAAAATTACAATTTGCAAAATCTTGTGCACAGGCATAGCTGGAGAAGAAAGGGAGGGTTGTGGGAGGACAGTAATTCATTTCAATAGGGTCTTCATTAAGAGGGAGCCTGCTGGCTCAGTCACAGCTGCCATGGTATCAATAGCCTTTTTGGGATCTTGTATTTTTCCCACTTTCATTATGTTGCTTTCCCTTATTAAGATTCAAATCCAATTGTTTATACTGCCGCTCACTGTTACTCTTCTTTCATGCTGATTATTTCCATTGAATCTCATGTAAAATGTACAGAAGTTTAGAGAAAAATGTAGGCACTGACTGTTAGTGAAGAGAAAAGCAAAACAGTTGCTTGTTCCTACAATATAGCCATAAGGATTGCATATCTCTCTCTCCAGTCCCCCAATTTTATTATTATTTTCTGCTAGTGCCATAATAATTGAATTGAGCCCAGCAATCAGACAGACCACGTCTTCACTACTGCAACATGTTTTGTGTACAAAGGTGTAAGACAACTTCTCATTCCTCAAAAATCAGTCCCCTTAATAATTTGATACTCAAAAAATAAATCCTTTAAATGACGTCTATTCTTGTAACCCTGATATTACTTCCTCACTTTAAATTCATGACAGAAGGGCCCAATTCATTCCTTCACTGTCACACATCTCAGGGTTACCATGTGACAGATTCTCTTTGTTCCGTCTTCCACACTCTCAATCCATCTATTAGATCCTGCAATTGTTTTGTCCCTATGAAAAAATAAATTAATCTCCAGTATGCTTGAAAACAACTTCCCTTTTCCCTGTTGCTGAGTTTCAGTTTGTCTGTAGTAATACTCCAAAAGCTGCTTGCAAGGTGAAGATAATACTTCTATTAACTTTTTTCCTGACTGCTCATAGTTCTGCTTCTAGTTCTTAAGTCCACAAAACAATTATGCTCTGAGCTTAGCTCCGATCTTGTGTTTCAGTAACAAGAGAAACTTTCTGGAGGTTAGACAGCCAGTGTATGGATGGTACAGTAAAGAAGTGAGCTCTGTGAAAACATTCTCCCTAAATGACATTTAGCATGACTAAATGGGAGATATTTGGTTCTTGATAAAACGTTCTTCTAAAATGTTCTTAGTATTCCTTTCTCTACTTTGTTGACAATTGTTAGCCACCAAAGTTAACAGGCACAACCTTTACATTGCTAATCAAGCCCAAACACAGAAAGCAAATGTTAATAACATATAGTAATTATCACCTCTCTCTCTCTCACTATTTACATCACGTAAATGATCCCTAAGCCAAGCCCTTTAGAAGTAATGCGTCTGCAGATATATGTGTGAAGACATCTTATATAGGCTGCAAACTGAGTAAGGGTCAGGTATTGCAATACTGGTAACTGATTTTTTTTTCTTAATAAGGGACAATTTTAAACAGTATTTAGATAGACTATTTGCATATTTTCCTGTCAGCCACAACACCAGATTCACACGTAGCCTGTTGAAGAAGTAAGGGTTTGGTTTTTTCCTATGGTTTTCCATTTCTTTGTACATGAAGAAAAGTATAGTATTAAGAGCTGAAAACTGCAACTCAAAGAAATTGTAAACCTAATAACTGTCCACTGAATTGCCTCATATCATTTCAGGATCAAAATTTCTCACTCTTGTGTACCTCTGTATAAATTTAAGGGCTACCCCTCCCACTACATTTCAAAGGCCTTGCTCCAGGTCTAGTAGACAAGATAGCAGAGAAAAGTATTAATTGGACAAGTATTAATTTGGACATCTTTGGCAAGCTAGGAAAAAATGGAGAGTGCAAGTCCTGTGCTTGCAATAAAATGATAACGTATCCTCAAAATGTACATTGTAATAAATTATCTTCAGAGAAACAGACATTACAAGTCCTAATTTGATGCTAAATAGTATATGTAACCACAAAGTATAATTTAATGGAAATCATTAAGAGTTACCTGAGTAACGGATCTTGAATCCTTTCTTGCTGGTTGCATGATCAGTTGACCAGCGAAGATATAACTGATTCATTTTGCTTGTGAAGTTCAGTTGTCCAGTATGATTTCCACTTAAAGCAACTAGCAAAGGGCTTTGCCCAGAAGAACCTTCAGAGATTAATTAAAAAAAAAAAATAAGTTCAAAGTACTACCAGTTTAAGTAATCCTTTCCATATTTTAACTCAACTGTGAATGTGAATATTCAAAGAGAGAAGAGGAAACAATTAGACGCTTTGTTGCCCGTGAAATAATTAATAGAGCTCTATTTAAACTACCAGTCCAGTTACAGGTTTTCACTATAGGGCACGATAAAAAAACCTTGGTACAAATAAACTGAAATATAAAATAAATAATGTTTTTAACGTATACACTGAAAAAAAAAAGTGGATTTTTTTTAAATTCATTTCTACATGGGACAATTGCTTTGAATAAGGTTATGTTTCCGCTCCATGTCCTTTCATACCTATTACATATTTAAGCTGTTTTCCAGCTAGTGAGTGGTAACAAATCTATACATTCTTTGACACTGCATAGCTTGTATAATTTTAAACACCACCATATTACATAGTGAATACATTAGCTAAAAAAATGCTCTGTCACTTGTAAATCATCACAGTTTCACAGTAGAACATGCATACATACAACTGCTAAGAATTCAGAACACATACTTCATTAGGACTCAGTTCTGTAAAAAGACAGTGTGTATAAAAGTATACATCAAAAAGCATAAATCAAATCAATCTCCAGTTGAAAGCTTTCCAAAACATGAAATGACATCTTCTTCCTCTATATGAAGGTTATGTTTTCTCCAGCTGAACTCCTCCTTTTCATATGCTCACTAAACCTTTTTCTCCACGTTTTTCAAGTTTAGGAAAGCCATGATCAACTAAAATTATGGACATGGATTTGATGGATTGACCGCTTGGCGGATAAGGAATTGGTGGATGCTCACACTCAAAGAGTTGCAGTCAACAGCTCAATGTTCAAGTGGAGATCAGTGACGAGTGGCTTCCTTAGGGGTTAATATTGAGATCAGCATTATTTGACATCTTTGTCGGCAACATGCACAATGGGATTGAGTGGACCCTCAGCAAGTTTGCTGATGCTACCAAGTTGTGTGGTGTGGTTGACACATTGGAGGAAAGGGATGCCATCCAGAGGGACCTTGACAGGCTGGAGAGGTGGGCCCAACCAGGCCAAGTGTAAGGTCCTGCACATGGGTCAGGGCAATGCCAGGCACAAACGTAGGCTGGGCAGGGGATAGATTGCAAACAGCCCTGAGAAGGACTTGGGAGTACTGGCTGATGAGAGCTCAACGTGAGCCGGCAATGTGCACTTGCAGCCCAGAAAGTCAAAAATAGTCCACCTGGAGTACTGCATCCAGATCTAGAGGTCCCAACATAAGAAGTTGTGGATATGTTGGGAGTGAGTCCACAGGAGGGCCACAAAGATGATCAGAGGGCTGGAGCACCTCTCCTATGAGGACAGGCTGAGAGAGTTGGGGCTGTTGAACCTGGAGAAGAGGCTCTAAGGAGATCTTATAGTGGCCTTCTGGTACCTAAAGAGGGCCTACAAGAAAAGTGGAGAGGGATTTTTGACAAGAGCATGTACTGATAGGACAAGGGATAATGGCTTTAAACTGAGGAAGAGTAGATTTAGATTAGACATAAGGAAGAAATTCTTTACTATGAAGGTGGTGAGGTGCTGGTACAGGTTGCCCAGAGAAGTTCTGGATGCCCCATCCCTGGAAGTGTTCAAGGCCAGGTTGGATGGGGCTTTGAGTGACCTGGTCTAGTGGAAAGCGCCCTTGCCCATGGTACAGGAGTTGGAACTAGATAGTCTTTAAGGTCTCTTCCAACCCAAAGCATTCTGTTGTTCTATGTTTATCTTGGTCACAGCAGCACTTTCAAATAAAAAGGCTGCTTCATTCATTTTCGCTGAGTTTGAGCAGCTGCAGCCTGATCAGCTCTTCTTATGTCGCATGAAAACACAAAAATAAAACTTAATCAAACAAGACTGAAAAATTGAGTACAATTGTTTTTAGCCTTCTCCCCTTCCAGTCCAATAAAAAAATAAGTGTATTTTCTGATTGGGGCATTTCATGTACAAAAGGGAGGTTACAGAAGCCACCGCAAACCATAAGATTAAGACAAATTCCCAGTTCTTAGGAACTGCAGTTCAGTCACCATAATGACAACAACACAATTAAGTAGGTATTACTAAACAAATTCTAAACAAATACTTATACAAAATAAGAACAAATAAGCATAGCTTTAGGCACAGGCTGTCCAGCACGCCCTCATCAAAATGCTTTGTGGCTTGTTTGTTTCTCATATTAGGGAGTTAGTGTTTGATAATGACTGTAGGAAAAATTATGAGGAATGCTGAGGTCAGTTCCTATTTTTGCTTGAAAAAAAATATTTAGGATATTACATCATTTACTTTCTCTGTGCCTCACTCTAGGTTTTGTAAAATCTCTTTAATACACTTAACTGGTTATAGTTTAGAATTTATATGTTCTTTCAAAATTCTCAAATAAAAGGAGGCTAAAAGAGTAAAATTACAAATAAAGATCTACTATATACAAAGGGGTGAGAATCTTTCCTTATTAGGGATCATGAAATCAGTTTGCAGCACCACATGCCACACCACATTTTTTAGCCAATAGGAGATCAGAGGAATGATTCAATGTATTTTAGTTTGCTTTTTTTTTTCCCCCTGAAGTTGAGTTTCAATTTCTGTACCCTACCTAGCAAGTAGATCTTCAGATGATGTTCAGTAAAGTCAGCAGCATAACATAGGTGTTCTTGAGTCTGATTTTATTTTCTTAGACAGACAAACTCTGAAATAATAAACACTCAACTTCTGGTGTGCTGACCTGTCATAGGATGCTTTCCTGAATATTAGTGAAAGTCAACATTTCTATCTATTTTCAATGAGATAATTTTGTTGGTTTACTTCAGGGAGGAAAAAAAAAATAATAATAATTAAAAAAATCAAATAATATTTACTCTATTAAATGAATAATATTCAGTGTAAGTAACCTGAATACCATTCAAAATCCTTTAATAATTAAATTAATGGTACATTTATGGCTTCTCTGGTTCAGAATACAGATAGTATTTCCTAAGGGTATGACTGATAAGTGGGAATGGCTAATGGTCTTATCACTCCCAGCTGACCAGGGTGGCCTCATTGACTGAATAACTATATTAATCATCATCCAGCTGCTGAAGCACCATAATTTACAATGTAGTCAGTTAGATGTAGTCACTATTTTGGTTTCATTCCAAAGTTGCCTTATAAATTAGAGACCTGTGCCTTAGTAAATACTATTTCTCTAAAAGTTGTCTTGCCAATCTTTATGTAGTTTCTGGATAAAGTTTGGTGATGTTTCTTTACCTGGGTAGACAGATTGGTGCAGTTTTACTAACTTGAATAAATGTATGCTGTTTTGGACCACACAAGGTCCCAGGATATGACATATACTTACTGCAAAATGCAGCAATACAAAGAAATACTCAAGGTAGCTCTGAACAAGCTAGTCTGAGTTATATCCATCACTGGAAACAGTATAGCCACACCAGCATTGCCTTCTGCCCCAACAAACTCATCATGCTGAGATGTAGAACTAATTAACCTAGCAAAGTATATTGCTAATGCTGCCACAGGGACACAAGCAAGTATTTCTGCAAAGCACTGGAATGTGCCATAGTTAAATATCAACCGGTTGAGAGCTAGCTCAGAAATCTCTACGTGGGACTGTACTGAGAGATTATAAATATGCATTATCATTCTCATTTAAGTTTGCTGGCATGTGGTAAAAAAAATTACTTCAGTAGAGTTGCACTAGAGATGAATTTCTAAGTATGTAACGTGGTAACTATGATAATTCTTCTCTCAGATCTATTATTGGTAATTTGGTTACATTAAATTTAAATGCATAAGAAAGCAAACAAAAACCTCCATCAAGCAGTTTCAATAGAATTTTTCAAAAGGAAACAAAATGATCAGACCATAGAAGAGTTCCAGGAACACAATGTATTGTCTTGATGTTAAACAAAATAGAGTGGAGGAAAAGACAGTCTTAATAGATTTTTTTCAGACTGTTTTCTCCACTAACTTGACATGGACCAACAAACAAATTATAAAGAAAAAAAAAATCCTAATGAACTGTCATTTTTAAAAGACTGAAAAATAACATGAGGTTTTTTTTTTAGAATGCTGTTATCAAAAAGTGAAAAAAATTAATAATTTTGGACATTAAAAACCTACTACTTAAGAAAAATACTTAGAGCAAGATATTTCAAAAGAGATGACCTTTTAATATTTTTCATGTTATGAAAGTCCCATAATGAATATTAATCAGTTCCATCATAGTTATCATATATTCTTGGTTAATGAGGGAAGGCATGATAATGGTCTCCAAATGAATAAAAATATATTAAAGAACAATCAGGGACTAGTTATTCTCATCAATCAATGAAAACAGAACAAGCTCAGAATAAGCTCAGAATTCAGCAGAAAATAAGAATACTCTGTTAATTAAATAGGGCCCTTTGGGATGTGCTGCTATGAGTAACACTCGAGAAACTGAGGTTTTATCATTTCTCTACTCTTTTTTTCTTTTTCCCAAAACAGATGGTTACATACTTTAATGTGCAGCACTGGTTCTGCTATCCTGTGAAGAAAGTGGACTGGGTATTTGGACTCAAATTTGAGTATTTAGATGCAAATAATTGTATTAAATTGCACAAATGAAATTATAAGCCCCAAATATTTCCTTGCTAGAAATGATACATTACAAACCAGCACATTAACTTCTCTTTTTAGATACCATACATTTCCCAGGAAAGAGAACCGTGTGAGTTTCATAGGGATGCTGCAGCTGGTACTGCACCTCCTCTAACAATATCTAAGAAAAAAAAATGTATAAACTTCTCTGTCTTGAATACATATTTTCATTATTTTCATTGGCTAACAGATTTAGATTTAAGGCAAAAATAACATAAATACTGGACTACTGTTTGTTTCAGATGTATCACTGCATCATGAAACCAACAATTGGAAATCAAACCCCACTCGACGGGTATTTGTTCTTTTGTGGTGAGATAGAATTTAAATCTCTCTTACCATCAAATACCTCCAGTTCATCAAATTGCTTTTCACTTTGAAACATTTCTACAAAGATGGAGATGTTATATCCCGGCTCAACCTTTATAGTCCAAGAACAGGTCTGAGAGTTGGGATAGGTGCCTGGATAACCTGGACTGAGGATCACTCCTGATGATTCCGTACGGATTTCATTTGCTGGACATTGTGCTAAAAAGGACACAACAAGAATAACAACAAGAATAACTATGAACTAAAGTGTTTCCTTTCCATGAAAAAAAATAGTATTATTTTTCAGAGATGGGTATGCTTCCGGTTCAGTTTCCAAATGAAAACATGTTAAAATCATATTCTAGATAGGAAGAACAAGAAAGTTCCCTTTAGCAAAACAGAAACAGGACTACCTTTATAAATCTTTTATTTATGAAACAGGATAATAATTATAGTAAAACATTCATCCAGAAATATGTCACAGCCCAAAGGGATTCACATATGCTGGTGTGACTCATCATTCACACAGGTGATGTAAAAGTCCTGGTAAAATTTTTAATTTTAAGAACTGGTAACTGTCTTCTATTTGAAATGTTAAAAAATTCCACCTACCTTTAAGAACGAAGTCTGTTACATGAACATGACAACATATTGCAACTTCTAGCAGCAATGAAGTTAGAGAAGGGTCTGGAGAAAAATTCTTATGAGGAGTGGCTGAGGGAACTGGAATTGTTTAGTCTGGAGAAGAGGAGGCTGAGGGAAGACTTTATTGCTCTCTACAGCTATCAGAAAGGAGGCTGTAGGGAGGCGGGTGTTGGTCTCTTCTCCCAAGTAACTTGTGATGGGATGAGATCAAATGCCCTCAAGTTGCACCACAGGAGGTTTAGGTTGGATATCAGGAAACATTTCTTTACTGAAAGAGTGGTCAGGCACCGGAACAGGCTGCCCAAAGTGGTGGAATCACCATCCCTGGAGGTGTTCAAAGAACATATAGACGTGGCACTTCAGGACATGGTTTAGTGGTCTTAGTGGTGTTAGGCTGACGGTTGGACTTTATGATCTTGGAGGTCTTTTCCAACCTTAAAGATTCTATGATTCCAGGCACACCAGATCATTTGAAAACATATGAAAATATACATGTTTTGTGCAGGCAAAGGGTTTATTTTGGATACAGAATACTTCAAGCCATCCTTACTTGGCCTTCTCAGCAACCACTTCAACTGTTACTTAAACTGCGAATTAATAAGATTTTACTAATAGTTTCACCTGGTATTCATAGGCGTTTGTGATCTCTGCATATGACAAGGAGTATACTATATTAAAATTTTGTAAATTTTATATCCTAAGTACTAGGTTTAATTTAGAAATTCTTTTATTGGTTACTGTTTTTCTTTAACATTTTGCCCCTCACCCAGGACTAATTTTTTTCTTGTCTGTTTGCTGTTGAATTCTGATATGTTTTGTCCACATTTTCATAATATATGTGCATTTTAACAATGTTTTTTTGTGTGTGTGTGTGTGTAAGATTCACAAATATATCTTGACAGAAATGCATTTCTGGAAACTATCTGGCACAGTACCCAAGAACTTGCATAAATTAAAGATTATAGGAAAGGTGAAAAAATATAATGACAGAGGAAAAATGATCAGGGGAAAAAACCAGACATAACTATCAGAAACAAACATTAGAAACTAGACTATTTCCCTTGGCCTTCTACAAACCTGGAGGTGAAAATAGGTTTAGTTATAGCCAAGGAGAATTTTACTACAAAATTTCTGAAGACAGTGTCAGGACTTTATCTTTAATTGTCCTTTCAGAGAAATTAAGCATACTGGTAGAGAAGGAAATTATATTTTATGAAATATGTCCAGTCTTTACCTTCTTTTCCATACACTGGGGAGAAATCTGAACCCTCCACCAGAAGCAACAATGCAAACAAAATAGGAATTTTATCAATTAATTCACATATAAGTAAACCATCACTTTCCTACATAGCTGGCTTATTTTACCTTTGAGCAGCTGGCTTATTCCTGTCCTTTCTCTAACCTAGATATAGCTTTCCAGACTCGCATGTGAAAGGTAAGAGAAAGTTTACAGGCCTGTGTTGGACACTGCAATATCTATTCACCACTGCAGATTCTTTAGAATATTTTAAATAATGGTACATTAGGTGAGAAAGATATGAGTTTCAAACTTAACTTACAGATTCATTGTCTGAGGACTACCAGTTTCTAGATGGCACCAAAGTTTAGAAAAAAACCTAAAAATATAAACAGTTCTTTTCTGAGTGTTCCAAGACACTCACAGATTGAGCTTTTAGCACAAAATTCACGGTAATTTTCCTTCATTTGTGCATAACTTCATAGCATAAATTATAAACCACCTATCTAAAACCCACTCTGATTATTTAGGGATACAAGAAGGGGGGAAGTGTGGAAAAAGTAAAAACTACGTAGTACTCATTTTTGTCATAGCATTTTCTTCTTTGGTTTGCTCTAATAAACTGTAGAATATGTATCATTATCATGCCAGCAAATGCAGGAAGAAATATTAGAATTTTTTTAATCCTCTCTTCCTCTCCTACTCCTCATCTTGTTTAGTTAAAAAATTTCTTCAATCAGAGATAAAAGTGTCAGCCTGTGAAAAGGAGGAATGTAATATGCAAGTGAGAATATACTATCAAGATGTGGGCTGGGAAGAAAATGGCAATCAAATAATTTTTACTTGGCACGTGTCCCTTCTTGCTATCATTTGACAGTAGTAGCTGTAGCAGACAGTATTTCTAAGAGATAAAGCCGTTTTTTATAGAAGACATCCTAAGAGAGGGAAAGCCTATGGGGTAATAGTATATAGAGTAGTAAGAATCCTTCTGACAATTTTAATTCAGGGATTGTCTTTTGAAATAAAAACACCTGTAGCCAAATTACACCCAGAAATTTCACACGAGCTTACGTGTAAGAATAGTGTTGCACATATTTAATGACAGTAGCTTCTCTTTCTCATTATTTTAAAATGAAATACACTGTTACTTTGACTTCCTATATTCTTTAGAGTAAGAGAAGAACAACTTGAGAAAATACAGTCAACAAGTGCTCTGACTCATGAATCTGCAGCAAGTACAAGTAAACCAGCAAATTACCATAGAACAACATTAGTCAGAAACACATTGACAGATAAATAATATTAAATATTCTCCCTTAGTTAAATACATGAGACTTATTCCTGAGCAGAAGTTTGACTACCTATGTGGCATGTCCCATCAGATGTGCAGTGAAAGTGCTCATTAGTTATAAAGAGTGGTTGACATTACACAGTTCCACAACCTGCTTTAACTCATAATATCATTTGCTTGTGCTATAAAACTATTTTTAAGAAAAGAATATGGCTTTTACTGATTAAGTATCAGCTTCATTGAAATATGTTATGTTAAAGTCTACTAAAGAAACACGTAGATTAAGGGCTGGTCTTTAAAGCAACAAATTTCAAGTATCCTGGAGAAATCAGTAATGCTGTCAGACTTTTCACAGCGAGACACAGTAATTCACTGTCACAGCGAGACATAGACAGAAGCCTGAGAAGTGGGCTTATGTGAAGCTCATGAGGTTCAACAAGGCCTAGTGTAAGGTCCTGCACATGGGTCAGGGCAACTCCTGGTATCAATACAGGCTAGGGGATGAATGGACTGAGAGAAGCCCTGCTGAAAAGGGCTTGGGAGTACTGGTGGATGAAAAGCTGGATATGAGCCAGCAATATGCGCTCACAGCCCAGAAAGCCAAATGTATTCTAGGCTGCATCAAAAGAAGTGTGGCCAGCAGTTAAGGGAGGTGATTCTGCCCTTCTGCTCTGCGTTGCTGAGACCCCACCTGGAGTACTGCATCCACCTCTGGAGTCATTAGCACAGGAAAGACATGGACCAGTTGGAGTGTGTCACAAAAATTATCACAGGACTGGAACATCTATCATCCTAAGGGCAAAGACCAAGAGAGTTGGAGCTGTCCAGCCTGGAGAAGAGAAGGCTCTGGAGAGACCTCATTGCAACCTTTCAGTACTTAAAGGGGCCTTATAAGAAAGACGAGGGGAAAATTTTAGCAGAGCCTGTTGTGACAGGACAAGGGGCAGTGGTTTTAAACTAAAAGAGGGTAGATTTAGACTAGATATACGGAAGAAATTTTTTCCAATGAGGATGGTGGAACACTGGAAGAGGTTGCCTAGAGAGGTGGTAGATGTCACATTCAAGGGCAGGTTGGACAGGGCTCTGAGCAACCTGATTTGGCTGGAGATGTCCCTGCTTCTTGCAGGGGGGTTGGACTAAATGACTGTTGTGATTTAGCCCTAGTCACCACTCAGATGCTCAACTCTAACTCCCTCTCCCCAGCAGATGTTGAAGAGAACTGAGGAGAAAGGAAAATTCGTGGGTTGAGATGAACACAGTTTACTAGAATAGCAAAGGAAAACCACAATAACAACAGAATATAAGGATACTAAAATATACAGAATTAAAAATGAACAATTTCTCACCACCCAATCTCCCAATGGCCAATACAGCCTATCCCAAGCAGCGATCTCTGAAAAGAAACTGAGCAGCAAGCAAAAGGAATGAGAGGGGAAGAGAGTGAGACAGATGCCTCCCCTGGACAATCCCCACTTATATACTGAGCACGACGCTTATGGCACGGAATATGCTCTTTGGCAAGTTTGGGTCAACTGTTCTGGCTATATCCCTCCCAGCTTCCCGCACCTGCACATTAGCAAGACCTGGAAAGCCAGACAGCATCCTTGGTTTCATTAGCAACAACTCATAACATCAGTATGTTTATCAACACTCTTCACATATGAAATCCAAAACACATCAGCAACTGAGAAGAAAATTCAGTCCATCCCTGCTGAAACTAGGACAATGACCTTTAAAGGTCCCTCCCAACACAAACTATTCTAGGATTCGATTATTCTTTTCAACATTGGAAAACTATCACTTCTCTTGATAAACTAGGCTTTAAGAAATGGCTATGATCATCTAAGTATGACAAAAAAGTAGTTGCAAAGCACAGGAGATTTGGAAAGAATATGCGGTACTATAATAAGTACCTCTGGAGTGGATTTTAGTAAACATGTCATATTTAAAAACTAACAGCAGAGTTGGTAAGGATACAACTGCCTTTTGTCAGCTTCTTTTCCTCAACATCTTAGGGAGTTATAGAAATGACCACTAGTCAAATTACTCATGAAACAAATTATTCAGATTTGAGGCCTGTAAGCAAAATCTAGATGTTACACATATACAGTCCAGACAAAAGTAAAGGCAAGTGAGCTAATAAAATTGAAAATGTGATGGTTCATTCTGCCAGAAAAGTTTAGAGTTGGGTTAATCTAAAAGGTTACTATCACAACCCTTTATATGAGTGCTTTTTCAGCTAAGTTTCCACAGGTATCATATAAAAAGAGATGCACTTTAAGTATCTTGTTAAAACTGGCTACATGAACTTGTGTTTACTCACTGTAGTATATGAACATATTTGGAATCTGGGACGGAGGATTTTCAAGTAAGAATAAGATTCAAAATTACAGTTTGAAAAACCTGAGATCAATTTACAATGATCCACAGAACATTGTCATAAAATATTGAGATATTCCTCACTAACTTGAGAAACTCACTGCGCATATATGAAAGAAATGGAGCCAGGGAAGGAAATGCAATAGATACAGAGGAAAGTCACCAATCCAGAGAAGTGAAAATTGCTACTTTCCTTTGGGGGGGGGGCAGGGAAGTGTCATAGAATAGGAAGAAAGACAATCAGACAATCACACTCAAGAAAGCAAAGACACCTTGATTGCGAGCATTTTGGAAACCTCTGAAAATGTTCCAGATGAGAATTGGCCACTGTAAGAATGGTCTGCAAAGAAGAAGAAAAAAAAAACACCTAACCAAAAACAACAACAAAAAAACCCTGACAGGGAATAGGAAATTGCAAGGGGCAGGGCGGGAAGACATTTGTAGAAAGAGGATGTAGGCATAGGGTGACAGCAGAGGCTCCAAGTGTATAAACACAAATCACAACTGGTGAACTACTGATAAACATAAATTCCTGTACAATGAGAGCATGTTCTGTAGAGTGCCTAGGGCTCTGCACATTAGACAATACCTGGCAAGTTATTGAAGTACCAACTATTATAAGAAAATCTGTCCTCAGACAGATCAGACAGGAAGGAAAAGGGAGCTTTTAGAAAAGTATGGTGTGGTGTGATTATAGCTGCTCTGGTGGTCATTCATTCAGAATAATGTAGAGGTGGTCATTGAGATTGATTTTTCTTGCCTAACAGATATACTATCAAACTTGTCTTGTATATAGTATCCTAGAACCTGGCCTTCTATCATTTAAATACATTTCTTGCCTACTACAACAAAGTGGCACAGTCCAGGAGAAAGAAAAGTTTTCTGGCATCTTTAAAAAAAAGTGAAGTTGATCCAAATAAGGACAATGTAAACAATTATGAACTACAGGTTAAATGCAGAAATATAAGAAGTGAGTCCAAAAATTAGTTTGAAATACAATATGCAAATTACACAGCAATGAACTTTAAAAAATAGTGTTTCATTAATGGTGTAGTTAAATAGTTAAAGTCATTGTCTTTTGATGCTAAAGAATTGAATGTCTGCAAAAATTTTAGGGACCAATTTGAAAATGTGTGCACTTCTTAGATGTTAAAAAAAAATAAAAGGAAAACTTTTCTTTTAAACATTAATGCAATTACAGTGTCCAAAATTGTGATGCTTAATATATCGCAAAATAAAAAAAAAGGATGCATGCTAATGATATGCAGACCATGCAAACATATGTTTACCTTCACAAGATGGAGAGGATCCTTCAAACTGCAATTGTGCGTTCAGTTTGCAGGTTAATATATCTTGTCCAACAAGGGTGAAACCAGGATGGCACTTGTACTTCACAAAGTCTCCTGAAAAAGTTAAACCCCAAAAAACCCTCAAACAGAAGTATACCAAAATCTGAAGTGGAAGAGTCAATATATTAATAGTTTAGTTTAACTGGAATTCAAGTGAAAACTTAAGAAAGAAAAGGAGATTTTTTTTTTTTCACCTATTTCAAAGTCATCATCTTCTGTAAACAAATCTGCATGTGGAACTGTGGGTGGAGGCTGGCACTTCTTCAGCTGATAAGCTGCAAGTTTAGGTGAAAAAAAGATAAAATACTGGTGTTAAGATTTATTTTACAAAAAATTAATTTCCTGTTCACACTTCCCAAATTACCAAAGCTGCACTGAACCTCATAGTCTCTCAGTTACAACATTTTCCGAGTTAAATGTCATTAAGTTACATGTTATCTTAAAAAAAAAAATATATATATTATTAGTATAGATGGTATATTACACTGCCTAGATAGTTACAGATTCATTGCAGAATTGGATGCAGTCATGATATTTATGAGGAGATTTTTGCAGCTACAGGCTGCTGTTTCATGTGTCTTTGCATCATGTGATATGGCTAAAGGTTATAAATCACAGATTACTTAGATTTCCTGGAAAATCTCTAACCACCTGTCACATAGCTGGCATGTCACATTCATTCTTAATTTAAGCATACTTGGAGTTAACCTTTCTCAGGATTTAACTATATATTTTTACTCTATGAAGAAACAGAAGTAGTAATAATAATAATAATAATTTCTAAGTTACACAATAAAACAAACTACAATGACTTCAAAATATAATCTCTTCTCTACTCTTCAATTCTGTTTCAACAAATTGTGAGCAATCTCATAAGGAAGGGGACCAGTACAATGACGGATGTGTTTCTAAAATGTAGTAGAATGCCTACAACAGCTGAAGAAGCCATTTCTGGATAAAAATCCAAACCAGAGATTCAAGATCATGATCAGAGTTCACATACTATAGGAAAACTCTCCTCTTCATGGAACTAAATCACAGTCAAGAACAAAAATTCTCTTAGTAACCTGATCGTCTTAAACATTTGCTGTTTTTGAGAGATTAAAGAAACACAAAACATCGGGAATCAGCCCTTTTATTGCATATAAGCTTCTACACACCCCATGACTGTAAAGCAATTGTATAAGGAGAAAAAAAAAAACAGTTTTTCACGCATGGGGAGTTTCAGTTTTTTAGTTCATAGAGAGTTTCCAAGGATAAGGAGGAGAAAGCACATATGTTTTCCTGTGTACTTATCTATTTGTTCCTGATTTATATATATATATATATATATACACACAATATATATATATAAACATACATGTATTTATTATATA
>WHYT01013642.1:209182-224277 GCA_009806455.1 Tetrax tetrax | reverse complement strand
TTTTTTTTTTTTTTTTTTTTTTTTTTTTTCTCGTGCTAGACTAATGCACTACGTACTGCAACAGAGTACTTTAGTTCTTGCTTCTCGGGTAACTGCTTTAGCTTACTATGCATCATACCCTTCTTTCAGGAGAAAACCACAGACAAGAAAAACATTTCAGACTCTGACTACTAGTTTCATAAAGACTTGCCCATGAAAACACATACCTTAAGGTACTCTTTCTGTGGCATTTCCTCCTGCCTTTGTGAATTAATTTACCCTATCTTGTTGAATTACAGTCCAGAAGGCTAACAATCCTCCATTTAATACATGTAATTTGGGTGAATTAGAACTAGAATTCAGCATTTGACTTGAGTTAGATGCCTAATCTGCATCATGGCCTGTAGCCCTGACTTGAATTTTGAACAAAGTATTTTGCTGAATATCAGTCTCAAAGTTGTTGCTGAACCCTCCCACAGCATCTCTTCAACATTTCTGACCATGAACCCTAGCATGGTCAGCTGCTAAAGAATTTTATTAGAGAAGGTTAAAAGAAAGTTAACTAATAAACGAGGCAAAATAATTCAAAAAGTAAAAGCTCTGTATTAGATAGCAATTATTAACATTAAAGATAGAATGTAGTTTATTTAAAGATATAAATTAACATTGTTAAAAAAAATTTAGTGTGTGATTTTAAAAACTAATTTGTACTGTTATTTGAAAAGAAGTGGCACATCCATGAATCATAGGAAATTTATTAAAGATCATTCAGTATGTCATAAAGTTAAGAAATATTTTTAACTTTCACTAATTGTGGTAATTTGATGTTAATCATATAAAGCAAACTGACCATGAAAATTGAGGACAAAGAATCCTCCTGTTGAAAAATCACTGTGAAATTTGAGGAGGACTTGATTAGTGGAACTGTAAGCTGTTTCCAGAGCTGTGTTCCCACTGAAAACTCCCAGCTGAGGCGAATTATGGTCAGGACCATCCCTAGGAAGGGAAATAAAAAAAATCAGCTGAAGAAATATGGCACTTAGTATTTAAATTAATAGTTTATTTTCTCCCGAGAGCAAGTTAAATTCTTGTATAAAATATTTTTCCTAATGATCCAAAATAAGTTTTTTTCCTTTTCATTTCTAGAAACACAGAATACTCTTTCTAAATTCAAACCCTAATGGTTTTTGAGAGACAAGGATTACTTTACAATGGCTTTTATATTTCCATGGCCAAGAAATTTATTGGGTGACTGCAATTTTCTCTCTCTCTTCCTGTCAAAAATTCTAAGAAAAAAAAAGAAAAAAAAATCTGGAAAACTCTTCTGTCATATTTCTAACATTTTGGACTCAGATCCCACAAGTGTTTCTGAACAGTAGGACAGACATCTAAAGAGAAACATACTCCACTAATATCAGGCTGCATTCATTTACAGTATCATAATGTAAAACATTCAGGAATGAACAGGCAGAATGAAAAAAAAACCAAAAACCAAAAAACACACAACAAAAATCCCCTTCATTTATTTCTGAAGTATTTTTGAGGTCTGCAACATTTAATTCTGGTCTTTTTGTATAGTGCATGTAGTGAATCTAAATTGAATAAAAGAAAACCCTTTTGTGTTCCATATTTTAGAAGGCTGGAGATTATCTAGAAGGTCTCTGAAAGCTATTAGCTTTTGACTTTTCACAGTCTTGAAATCAGAAGAATAGTTCTTTACTGCAGTGGTATTGTTACAAAGCCAAGCAATAAAAAATTTCTCCGTTCCAAACCTATCAAGATAATATGTTCATAATAAGAAGAATCCACCATATGGATGAACTCTGGTTGAAGTTTTAAAAGAATGCATGTCATGTATATAAATCGTACATACAAATTGTATATCTAAAAATGTAATTTAAATTATTTTTCTCTTGTACAGTTTTTCAGGATTATTCAGGCTTCCAATTCCTACTCTGGTATTAGCAACAACAAGAAAAAAATAAAGTTTAGGTGACGTAGCATAAAATTGTATTTTCTTCTCCCTGCTACCTTGAAAACAAGAGTGAAAGTAATGAATATTGAATAGGAACTTCTGATTCGGGGGGGGCTGGGGGGGGAATAAAAGCTTTTCTATTAAGATTTGACTTCTCATACAGAAGTGAATGGCATCTATATCAATGACTTAAACAAAATTACACTAAACAGCCTCCTCCCAGCAAATTCAGAAGCTATCATGAACACTTCAGAAAACAGCTCTAAAGTAAACATGTTTGTAATTCATGAGCAATTAGGAACAAAGAGAAATTAGCTGTAAAACAGTTGGTTTAAAATCTTTATTGAAAGAATATAACATTTCAGGAATTCAGCACATATCTCAGCCAAACAAATTCAAAAAGCTGACACAATTTTAGGACTTGATTGCTTAGGCAAAAAGACAAGACATTGATACAGTTAGATCTTTACCAGTGAAGGCTTTGTTTTTTACTATTCTTTAACATGCCAGAGAGGACAACCTATGATGTATTTTAGACTTGGGTTTCTAGGTAATGCAACTACCAGAGGTAGCCTAATGGCAGTTCAAAACTCATCTCTATAAACTGACTGGATTTGAAGAATAAGTTGGGCAAAAAGTTGGGCAAAAAGGCCAGGAGGCCTGCGTGGACAAGCAAGGAGCTCCTGGACCAACTGAAAGTGAAGAGGAAAGCATATAGAGGGTAGAAGCAGAGACAGGTAGCCTTGGAGGACTACGAAGAGGTTGTGCGAGTGGCCAGGGATCAGGTGAGAAAGGCTAGAGTCCTGACAGAATTGAATCTGGCCAGGGATATAAAAGGAAACAAGAAAAGCTTCTATAGGTATGTGGAGGACAAAAGAAAGTCCAAGGACAATGTAGGCCCCCTCCGTAAGGAAACCGGTGTCCTGGTTACCTGGGACATAGAGAAGGCTGAGGTACTCAATGACGTTTTTGCCTCAGTCTTCACCGACAAGGGCTGTTGTCTCACCACCCAAGCTGTTGAAGGCACAAGCAGGGACTGTGAGTATGAAGAACCACCCACTGTGCTCGAAGGGCAGGTTGGGGATCATCTGAGGAACTTGAAGGTGAATAAGTCCATGGGACCTGATGAGATCCATCCGCAGGTCCTGAGGGAACTGGCGGATGAAGTTGCCAAGCCACTGGCCATTGTATTTGAGAAGTCGTGGTGGTCTGGTGAGGTCCCTGATGACTGGAAGAGAGGCAACATAACCCCCATTTTTAAAAAGGGGAACAAGGAAGACCCAGGCAACTACAGGCCGGTCAGCCTCACCTCTGTGCCTGGCAAGGTGATGGAGCAGATTCTCCAGGAAATCATGCTAAGGCACATGGAGAGCAAGGAGGTGGTTGGTGACAGCCAACATGGCTTCACGAAGGGCAGATCGTGCCTGACCAATCTGGTGGCCTTCCTTGAAGGGGTGACAGCATCAGCGGACAAGGGACAAGCAATGGATATCATCTACCTGGACTTGTGCAAAGCTTTTGACACTGTCCCACATCCTTCTCTCTAAACTAGAGAGGCATGGGTTTGATGGACAGACCACTCAGTGCATAAGGAGTTGGCTGGATGGCCGCACTCAGAGAGTGGTGGTCAACAGCTAGATGTCCAAGTGGAGACCGATCACAAGTGGCTTCCCTCAGGAGTCTGTGTTGGGCCCGGCCCTGTTCAACATCTTTGTCAGTGACATGGACAGTGGGATAGAGTGCACCCTCAGCAAGTTCGCTGATGACACCAAGCTGTGTGGTGTCATCAACATGCTGGAAGGGAGGGATGCCATCCAGAGGAATCTGGACAGGCTGGAGAGGTGGGCTTGTGCCAACCTCATGAAGCTCAACCAGGCCAAGTGCAAGGTCCTGCATCTGGGTCATGGCAATCCCAGGCACAAATACAGGCTGGGCGGAGAATGGATGGAGACCAGCCCTGAGGAGAAGGACTTGGGCGTGCTGGTGGACCAGAAGCTCAACATGAGCCAGCAATGTGCTTTTGTGGCCCAGAAGGCCAACTGCATCCTGGGCTGCTTCAAGAGGAGTGTGGCCAGTAGGTCAAGGGAGGTGATTCTCCCCCTCTACTCTGCCCTGGGGAGACACCACCTGGAGTACTGTGTCCAGTTCTGGAGTCCCCAACATAAGGACGTGGACCTGTTGGAGTGATTCCAGAGGAGGGCCACAAAGATGATCAGAGGGCTGGAGCACCTCTCCTACGAGGACAAGCTGAGAGAGTTGGGGCTGTTCAGCCTAGAGAAGAGGAGGCTCCGGGGAGACCTGATAGTGGTCTTCCAGTACCTCAAGGGGGCCTACGAGAAAGATGGGGAGAGGCTGTTCAGTAGGGCCTGTTGTGATAGGACAAGGGGTAATGGTTTTAAATTAGAGGGAGGTAGATTTAGATTGGATATTAGGAAAAAATTTTTTACAATGAGAGTTGTAGAGCACTGGAACAGGTTGCCCAGAGAGGTGGTGGATGCCCCATCCCTGGAAACGTTCAAGGCCAGGCTGGATGAGGCTCTGAGCAACCTGATCTAGTGGGGGATGTCCCTGCTCCTTGCAGGGGGGTTGGACTAGAAGACCTTTGAAGGTCCCTTCCAACTCTAACCATTCTATGATTCTATGATTTTCCCTGTATTATAGGGACTACAGTATATTGCTGTCTGGAGAAAACTCACTCCGGAGAGCAATAGGTACAGGAATAGTACACTACCTGGGAGATGGAGTAAGTAACATCCTATATGCTGTGCAAATTGTCCTTTTGCTGAACTATCTGTAGAATACACTAGAGAGAATTCAGTTTGGACGTTATGTGGAGTAAGGACCAGGGTTAACCACAGATGAGAAAGTATATAGCAACTTCAGCATCATCTATGCCTGCTGTCCAGTGCAGTGAATTCTTATGTAAGAGTTTAGATAGCCCTGAGACCTCTTCCTCCAGCTGAGAACACAAAGTTGAGATGGGAGGTAAGTAACACAAGTTCAGAGAAGGGATTCAGTTCAGTTCAGTTGAGATTGGGAGGTAAGTAACACAAGTTCAAAGAAGGGGAACATAAAATACAAAGCTTAATACCACAGAGGCAGAAGAGTTGAAACCCTGGCTTGAGACATATAGACAATGTATCTCGGTCATATTAAGATACTAAGAAAAGTTAAGAAAAGCTTAAATAATGCCTAAAGATGTCAAAAAGTATTGCTACAAGTAACATATATCGCCTCGTATGTTCATGGAACACGTAATTCAACATAATACAGATTGTTACATCACTGACCTCACATGGCCCGACTTTGAAAACAGATTGCTCAAACAAGATCTGATTGATAAATGAGTTTGAATTTCAAAGTACTTTTGGAACAACATTCTTAAAAAGTTCAGATAGTGATATATATATATATTTTTTTTTTCATATAGTTGTAGAACTTTTACGCTGTTCTTCAGCACTTATGACAACATAAAGAGCAATACTAGCCAAAAGCTGTAGCTTGGGACAGTAAGAGATGATAAATCAATCAGAAAAAAAAACAAATCCAACACTTTTGTTTTTAAAAATTGCATACCAAACTGCAATGTAGTCATTCACAGGTTCAGTTTGGAGTAAGGTAAAGTTGATATAAATGCCATGGCCTGGAGGTACAATAATTAACCAAGTACAGTCCTTGGAATTTGGGTACTCATCTGGAAATCCTGGGGAATAAACTGTACCATTCTGAGCAGATACATTATAACCACAAGGAGCTGAAAAGAAAGCAAATGAAAAATTAGTAGGAGAAACATACTTTTTTTCATGTTACAAATGGAATATCAAAATACTCCCAAATTCTAAAAGCTCCACAGGACAAGACAATCTAGGTCTTAAAGAAGGCAGTTTTCCTTGGTTGGTTGGTTCTCAGAGACAGAAAGTATTGATATTTCTAAGGATTAATTTATCCTAATGTCTTTTAGATTTCATTTCTCAAAATCCATCACAACCTACTGGGAATATTGCTTTTATACAAAATTCTTGAAACTAAATTAGCACACATTTAAAAAGGGGCATCTTTTGCTTGCATTCAAGATTAAGAAACAAATAAACAAGCAAACAAAGCTTGTATGTTTCCATACAACTGAATCCTAACTGAACTGAAAAAAAAAAAAAAAAAAAAAAAAAGAGGAAAAAAAAGGCTGAATGCTCCTTCACTACCCCAAATAACATTAAACTTTATTTCAGACAGTTTTCAGCCATTTTTAATGGTACTTCAATTGTTCAATTGTAGTTTATACGCTGATTATTCTTATGACAAATAAAACGAAGATAGAGACAGAAACTAGCATACACTTGCTGAATGCAATCTGTAAGCAAAACAATGCCATGAAAATATGGTTGATCAAATTCAAGGGTAGCAAACGTAATAATATGCTCTCTTTTGAGTCTCAGTTTGAGGGAATTGACTGATTATGGATGCAAGCATGAATCTGAGTAGACATATGGCTATTAGTGCAAACTAATGAGTCTCACTCATTAGAGTGAGACCTTAATCTCATTTGTGGGCACTTAGTCTAGCTCTGGAAATTTTCTCATTAACTCCTATCATAATGCTCATGTTATTATTGCCAAGGTTCCTATGACTTTCCTTCAGAATCTCTTAATTTCTTTTTTACCTTTCAAAAAGTGATGAAAAAGGGAAAGGGGGAAAAACGGAAGATGGTCTGAGAAATGCAAAAGGATGTCACATTTCCTGTTGTGGCAGGTACACTTACACTAAGCTAGGAAGCTTCTACAGGTATATTGCTGTTATAAAGTGGAGCCTTCGGGCAATGAGAACTGACGTGACTATATATGACCACAGGTTAGATTCAACTGGGGTACAAATGGAGCCTACTGGAGGGCAAGCTTGAGCTAGTCCTCCTTGGAGCAGTGAGTCTGCAGTTGAGTACTGTCCTTTTAGGTTGGGATGCTAAGGACACTTCTCAAGATTGAGAGCCCTCCCTTCGTTATGCAAGTGACTGCACATTTTGGATCACTGGAATTGAGTGTAGTATCAATTCCTGAGTGACATTTAGAACTGGTAGATTGTTAATACTATTGCATTTTTAAAGCAATTTTGCTTGAAGTAGAGCCAAGTTTGAAATTGTTAGCAATTTGTTACAGATAATTCCTGGCTGATACAACCTAGACCTACCTTATTTCCAGCCAGTGCTGCTAAACAGTTTTGGTTTTAAAGTTTATTTTGAGTTTATCACCTTATCTAATTTAATTTAGTGAGTTTCTGTGACAACTAAATTGGCATAGTAAGTTGGATTCTAAATCAGAATTTGCAACACCTATATGGCTTACAGCTACTGTACCATTGGGGTAGAAGGATCACCTGGCTAGTTGACACATAGCCCTTTTTGGAAGAATCCTTTTAATAATCCTTGGATTTATAGGACAGGTTAAGGAGGCTTTAATCACTTCACTTTCTTCATCCATATCAGTACTAGCTAGTACGATGCATTTCTCACATCTCCCCATCTTAGAACAGAACGGGATATGCTCCTGAACTACATCCCTTCAGTGCTCTGCAAAGGAAACAAGCTAAGGAAAATAAAGGGTTGGTTCTATCTGCCTGACTCCTGGTTGCATGTACAGGCTAAAGGCAGCTGGGAATGTCTATCAGCTCTGATGGTTCTATGTGACTTTGATATCCACAAATGAAATTTTAATGAAATTTACAAGAATGAGTTTTTATGAAATTTTCCATTAGGCAAGGATAATGAGTATTTTGTGAAACATAATCTTACTTGAGCAAGCCAAGTTACTTTGTATAAACAATGCATACCCTGCTAATGACTGCACCCTTAAAAAAAAAACTGAGAGACTAATTAAAAATGAAACATCTTGCCCCAGAAGATACTGAAAGCTGGATGATTGTCAAAGGACCATGAAGTAAGTAAGGATGCACATGGGAAAGGGAGAACCAGGATAAGCAAAGAGTAACACAGCAGACATGGCCTTGAAAGAGCAGGATGATACTGTAAATCTGCCAGAACAAAGAAACTCCAAAATAGGCTCAAGGAGAGCAAACCTGCTGAAGAAGTCCAAACATAAGCAGGTATCCACAGCATGAAAACATTTATTAAACTAAAGGGACGCAGATCCTTGCAGGTGCATAACATTGATAAAGGTTGTGAATAGTCAACAAAATTTCACTATTTAGTGTCTTCAAAGTGAACTCTCTCATTATAATATGAAAACCACACCTCTAGTTCTAAAATTACCCCCTCCTCAGATAAAGACCTATACTCACCAAGCATGTGTAGTAAATTTAATCAGTATTGTATCTTTAAACTTATGCAAGAAAAGAACTAACCAATTGTAATTAAGTAGGTGCCACTGAAAGGTAGAACTGTTATTCTGAATTGTATAAGTATGTAATACAATTGTAACCAGGTGTGCCAGCTTTGTAGATTTACCCTTAGCACCTATCTCTGCACAGAAATGAAATAAATACCTCTGCTCTGTGCATAAGATCGATGTATTGCACACTGGGTAAACGAACCCAGATTTGGAACAACAACTTGAGTCCATTTCTTACTCTTCTCTAATCTCCTACATTTATGCCATGCTCCGATTGCTGGGTCTTAGAAATCTGGTCTATTCTTTACACAGTATCCCATGTTTACAGCTAAAAAATTGCTTTGACAAGTATGCTTACTACATATAATTTATCCTGATGTCTGTATGTAGAATGCTTACACAAATATAGTGATAAGTGGAAAATCCTTTAAGTTCTAGTTAAGATACAGAATTTTTCTGATAGAAGTTTTATACTTAAATATATTTTGAGTTTGACAGATATATCAACGATTGCAAATTTTATTTTGCCTACATTATTCTCTAATACTCTACAAAGAATGCAAATTGATTGATTATATCTTAGTAAAGATAGCCTAATTGCTCTTATATCACTGTTAGCCATGACAGATCAGAAATTGTCTCTGAAAAAAGAAAGTGTCACAGAAAACAAAACTCTATTAGAATAAGCAATACACACAGCTGATACTTTCTCCAAACATCCTTAAAAATCACAGGAGATGGAAAATTAAACAGAAATAACAGGCTATATTTCACACGAGACAAAAATAGCTTTAGTTTGAATAAACAAATCACTCTAAATTAACGACATTATTATATTGCACTTTGAATGACGGGTATGAAGAAACACAGACTTTTTAAATGGAGAAGCATATAATCAAGTCTTGTAAACTTTCAACTCCTAACAGCAGACCACATGCTGATTTGCAAATGAAGGAAGAGCATACTATGTGCTCCCACATTCATACCTAATTCCAAATACAACATTGTGCAAGGAAGGAAAGTGAACATGTTTTAAAGATCCACCCAAAGGTGCACAAACCTAGTCAGTCATCTATTGACTTGTATTGGGAAAGTTCGAATTATAAACCTGAAACTCATCTACCTCAAGGACAACAGTGTCAGTTATGAACTTGGGGATGCCCATCTTCAGCCTCTTGACACAAGAAGTTTAACCATGTCATCCAGCATAAAGCCAACAAATCTGTCTTCTGAATGGGAACAGAACTCCGTAGACTAGAGACTTGGTTTACTAGCTTATGACAGACAACTGAATGACCTGACAGGTGCTAGACAGATATCTCAGAAGACTTAGAGGAAAAAAATCTAGAAGGAGAATCCTGAAGTTCTAGCCATACTGCTCTAGGTGGCAACCACAATTCTCACAATTGCTCATTAAATCTCTGAAATTTTCAAATTTTTAAGAATTCAATATAAAAATGAATATATTTGCAAAATGGTGGTTTGCTTGGGCAGAGCAGGGGTGTTTGATTCTGCTTTTGGCAAGTACCTGTAGTTTAGCTAAAAATTGCAGGCACATTCATTTTCTCTCAGATAACCCCTGAGAATTGATTTCACAACACTAATACAGACATCCAGTGAGACTCCTTAGCAGGGCAAGCTTCCAGACTTGACACTAACATTTACCAGCTTGTTTTTATTATTGTTTTCCCTATCTACTGATGGCCTTGATATTACTTACCAGGTAAAAACCCAAACCAAATAATAAACCCACAACTTGTTTTTAGCCTAAAGGCAGGGAACTCTAGAATTTTTCCAGTCTAGTTCTACCCATTTAGGACTTTTAGCAATTTGATATCTCCTACTGTCTTTCTAGGTTCAAATGTTTATAAAAAAAAAACCAAAAAACCACGCTATGAAGAGCCAGCTAGTCTAACTGTTCTTATCTTCCCACAGGTCCCAAGATTTTTTCCAGTTAATTAAATCAGAAATACTATAACTTTGAACTCACTAGGAATTAATAATATAAAAAAAATTTGGTAACAGTACATCAGGTGGCTAAAAAAAAAAAATCAAATTATGACTACACAGAACATAGAAGTGGGACAATTTTTAATGCTAGCAGACAAACAAAACATGCTGCTTCACATTTTTGAGAGAGACCTTCACTATGATAATTCCCTTAGTCTATAAGAGAAGTTTGAAAGGCTACTGAACATTTCTCTATGAATCCAACGAAATAATGGAATAGAAAAGACATGGAGAGGACAAAAGCCCTTAACAAGTAAAACCTTAGCCATGTAGCCCAGTAAATATAGTGGTGCACTACCAGTAACAGGCCACATAGTCTGTTAAGCTAAGAAAACAAGGTACAGTCTGTCAGGTTTTTTCTGGACTTGTTCTGGCAGTCTGGAGACACATTTTAACCTGTAACAGCAATTATTTAATGACCAGCTTTGGACAACTGTGTGATGTAACACAATATTTTATTTTATATGTATATATATATATACATCTCTGAGTAAGAGATAGCAATAATAAATAGTTATTCTAAATAGAATGAACTTCTTGCAGCCCTTCTCCCAGACTGAGACAACTGATCTTGAGACTAAATAGGTATAGACTATATAGGTACTGGATATATAGATATATAGGTACTATATAGGTACTGGAAATGTAAGCGTATATCAGAGAAAGGGGTAGATACAGATGTTTGTCTGTATATCATTCTAGCATTACGTAATTTTAAATATTAGCATCAGTATAACAACTAAAAATAAATTCTTTAATTAGACTGTTAAGATTTTCTTTAGAATAACACTGAAGCCTTGGCTTTGGAATATGTGGCATGTTCCTTTTGACCATACCGATATTTTGAGTGTAACAGACTGGTGATGATTCAAGCAACGTGTTTGGGAACTTGGACACAGAACATTCTTACCAATATATTTGATAACAGTCGAAAAGCAAGAACACCTAAAGATAATAATAGTAGAGACACTGTAATGATAATTTTATTACTTGAATGAAACAAATACCAGGTGTCTTCAATATTCTGGAATCACAGGCCTATTTTCCACATCTTGCACAAATATTCATAAAACTTTTTTAATGAATCATTCATGAGTGACATATTCATGGCCAGATTTCAATGGAATAACTGTACAACCAACCCAACCTTTTCCTCTGACTTCTTCCTACCAGCTTTTTGTGAGACAATACCAGATCTCTTATTTCTCTCAGTCTTCTGAAGTATTTGCAATCTTCTGTAGAAAGTTTTTAATCTGAACTTCTAAGAATACTGGCCATAGCTAGACAAGTGATTTAATTCTTCCATTGATTTCCCCTCTCAGACCCACTGACAAATTCCAATGATCAGAGACCTTATAACCATTTCCTTTCCTTATTGCAAAAACATTTATGTCATAACTCTTTCAACAGCACTAGACTCAGGTTTCATGTAGAGAAATGAATTTTCAACAAAGTAATGTGCTACCTGACAGACTGAGAGAACTCTGCGTGCTCAGTTAAAACACTCAGAAACTGGCTCTTTAGTCAGAAATTTTATAACTAAATGTACACAACTGGACACACAATGAAGAGACATGCACTCAGGCTTCAGCTGTACAATGTAGATGTCTGTGGGTAGGCTTGGAAGGTAGGATTCATGTGCAAAGGAGCCAAAGCAAATGTACATTCTGAATCACAGACATGTCAGTAACAGAACAGAGGAATGACTTATTTGAGTTAGGAAATGAAGGTGAAACTACTGAATTAAAACTACCTGGATGGGGGGACAAAGAAAAAGAAAGAATGACTTTATCTTCATGTAATTATAAACTAAATATTATTTTCTCTTCCTGTACATAAATCGAAACAGAACAAATATTTCTTTACTCTCACTTCATCTAAGAAAACACAGAAAATGCTAATTTGTACCACAAAAATCTATACTACTCCTAATATAGATTTTGTTTGTCTTCAATATTATTTTAGGAAACATGTTTCTTTAGGGATTAAAAAGGCATAAGAAATAAAAAAGCCAAAAGGCTGCTATGCCATTTAATGCTGCATCTATATCACTACTGAGCAATATTATATACTATTCTGAAGTCTTTTTAGAACTCCAAAGATATCATTTTGTGTTAGATCAGGAAAAAAACCAAAACCATACTCTTCCAATACTAAATAGCTCTTTTCAGTCACCATTAAAATACTGGAAACCTAGTGATGTTCTCATGTAAAGTGAAAGCATTTAGTCAGGCTTTTAATATCTTTTGTGGTTAAATAATGTACCCAAATATCAGGTGATTTTTTTTTCCTATATGATTTAATTGTCATTGAAGGTAATCCAACAAACGTATACGATATTTTAAAGTAAGTCCTAGATATAGGATACTTATTTGTGTTTTCCTTTGCTTTAAGACCTCTGGTTGCTAACCGAAACTAGTATTACAAAGTGTACCAGTTTATTACTTGAATCTATTTATCTTTCAGAGGAGATATATTCAAATCTTGCCCAGAGTTTAACTGAATACTGTTCGTAATCAGAAACAATATACAACTGAAAGTGAGAGGTATAGAATACTTCTTCTGACGTTTCCATGAAACTATGCAAAATAGCCTCATTCCTCAAAAAATTAAACTGATAAACTGATGTAGTTTCATGAACATGTATCAATAATGTATCATATAGTTAAAATATCTGAAATGTTTAAAATTCCTTTTTGCAACTTTTTCCCGTCTCATGTTCCAATTTGTCCTATCTATACAGATGTCACTCTATATACACACAAAATAATTGGAAGTGTTATTTTGTATTTGTTACGCCTTTAAAATGGATCATATAGAGACTGTTGCTAAGCAAATTGAATGCTAACTTTTTGCCATTGAAATCTTGTAGTTGTATAACATATAGGTTTACATTCTATCACAACTCTGCTATCCCTTTGTAATTAATATTTTTAAATTACTGAAATACATGATTAAACTATTAACAAGGATTTGTTAAGACATTTTTTCTTTAGCCGACAACATTCATTGAAAGCTTAACTAGTGAGAAAAGAGAGAAAATAAGTCACTGCAGACACATCATCACAAAACTACCACAGAAGAAATCAAAATCAGGTTAAGGCATTTGACTCAAAAAGCTTAATTCAGGACTAGGAAGAAATGAAGAGGTGTATGATTTATATAAAACCAGAAGTGTTGAACTTTTAAATTAGGTGCCTACGTTTCTAAAGGAGTCTAAAAACACTGTGTTAAAGATTCTGCTTGGCAGTGCCTGAACAGAAAATTTCAGACTTTGGAAGAGTCCTACTGAAGTGTTAATGTTGAAGTGCTGTAATGCCAGATAGCAAAGACACTCTGGTTAGCTTCTTCTGTTGCTCTGATTCAGGAAAATAAATTAACTTATTGAGATATTCCAAAACCAGAGAAATGTCACACAGCATTTATTTGATTAGGAAAAGGTGAAGGAGCTTATTAAACATGAAGGAAAGACTTTAATTTAATGACATAAAAAACAGAGCTTTGTTACAGGCCAGGATAATTAAACTGAATGACTTGTGATATCGATTCCATTTCTTATCAAGAGAGGAGGGTAGAAGATTATTTCTCAAAAGGTGAATGACATAATAGTTACCTTTCTTACCCATCCTCTCAGTTTAACTTTAATTCATACACTTTATTCTCCTCATTTCTGATTTAACCACTACAAAAAGGATCCCAAAAATATGTAGTTTAAATATTGTTTCAAGTTAAATGCTCAATGTTTATCTTGTTAAGATAACATCAGGATTACCCCAAATGCCAACAGTTTAGTAATAAAAAATAGTAGTAAAAATAATGAAATATAGTTAGAAAAATCATTAATACTAATACCATCAGAACATTCAGTGAAACAATACACTACACAGCAAGTGTGAAAAAAATTTCAAAGAGAAGAGAGATTATAACTTGCCTAGAAATCTAAGAAGTTAGATTTCTAAGAACATATGCAAGACAATGTTTTCTCCCACTGACAAACATTTCAAATTGCGTCTCAGAAATTAATGTTTGTTAGAATTAATTTTCATTAGTAAACTGAAAGGATATAGGGAGAATATGGATTTGGTGTTCCAAATGTCTTTATTCTAGGAGTGTATGTAGGTCGACCCTAATGGGAAGATAGAAGGAATATATATTCTCTTATCTTTTTATGTCCTTTAAAGCATTTTCTTTGTTCTTACGCAAGATAATAAGGCACATTGTAGCTGACCATCAGAAGATATCACAATGAGTTTTAAAATCCTGTATCATCAGGCAGCAAGATTTAGAAAGACTAAACAGACTATTAGAATTTAGTAGAGTAAGTCATATTCATATTTGCTATATAAAGACTGCACAGAAGTTATCTTACCAAGCAATTATCCTGTATCTTCCATACGCTCTTTAGGTTTGCCTTTTTTTTTCCCCACAATTTTTGAAAGTGGTATGGTTATTTCCGGACAAGATAGTCCCTATGCTTACTTGATATTCTGCTTGTAACTCTTAATTGTTCTTTTCACCCTAGCATTGTATTTTATATAGAAAATATGTTAATAGTATTCTATCATTATCCTTTACACTTTCATATAACTTTTTAAAGGATACTGTAAAATTTTACTGTATTTTAACCTGAGGAAAAATATTTCACATTTGTTTACAGTGCTGTTTTATCATTAATTACCTTGTATTTTCTTTCAAAACATTGATAAAGTTGAATCCATAACACAATCTCCTTTGAAAAAAAAAAAAAATCTTCTCTAAATAGTCCTTCCTCATCTTTGATTTTTTTTTTTTTTTTT
>WHYT01013642.1:164346-208821 GCA_009806455.1 Tetrax tetrax | reverse complement strand
AAAAAAAAAAAAAAGAGTTAATAATTCTTAGTTTAATATTTCTAACAATAATAATAATACTAGAAATAATAATCTTTTAAAATTACAAATAATTGGGCTTTTGTAATTTTTTTTTTTTATGCTTTAACAAGTCTCAAATGAACAAAGATTTGTATCTGAAAATTTTATTCCAGAAAACTAATTTTAAACTTACTTTCTCCCTTGAAAACACTTTGCATTCCAAGAAACACACGATACTTTCAACTTCTACATATTTACTTTACCAGATTTCTGAGCAATTTATGGCGACTTACATTAACGATTATGGAACTAAAACTTACATTTTATGGATCCTTGTAACATTAGATTTAAATGACAACATAAGGAAATAATACAAGCATCCCTTCCCAAGTACATGTACAAACACATATTCACACTGCAGAGCAATATAGTTAAGCTGTTAGGAGAATACCTGCCTCAGCAATAATAAGAAAATAATTTGTTGTTATTCACAATACTGAAATTCTAATTTGAGAAGCAAGGAATTGCAGCGCTGAAGCAAATCTTTAATCCATCCAGTTTAGTTTTTGATTCTGACAATATTGAATATTCTGAGTCTCCATATTTAATAAGAATGCACAGAAGAATCCAAAGTAGAAAACGCTGTGTTAACTTGGACCACTGGAAATCTTTTTTCTAGCATCTAGAAGTCTGTCCTGAAGCAGGATGACTGACACTTCTTTCACCTTTTTTTCACGGCTTGTACCTGTTGCTCAGTTAGATCTTCCTTGAATTACTTGCAGCCTTTTCTGGTTTGACTAATCTAAAAGCAATTGGGTGTTTTGTGTAAAGAAGCATCCGTCCCACCTTTCAAGATGCAGTGATTCAAAATTTTGCAGTGAAAACCTGTAGTACTATTAATCACTTGTTATGATGGAAATTTATTTCAACCTATTTTATATCTTAGCTGCTTGATTATCTATGACATCACATCAGTTCCACACAATGACTACCTAGTTTTGTCATAACATCCTATATGAGACTCTGTCAAAGCCTCTAAAGGTGTAAAAGAATGTAAGAAATTTTGTTCTTGCACTTGTATTTTTAGATGAAAGTCCAAGTAAAAGCTTTACAATAGAAAATTTTGTGTTACATTGTATGCTGCCCTCCTTGACACCAAATCAGAAAAAAAAAAAAGAAAAAAAATATAGATCATGTGGAGCTTAAGATAATTTCTAGCAGTATCACAAGTTCTCATAAAACTGACAGATATTGGTAGGAATAACAGATGACTGCTGAGGAACATGATTCATAAGATATTTATGATTTATAAAAACACATACTAACCTGACTTTAGCTGCTTACATTACAGATTAAGATATAGGTGCAGTTCATCATAAAAAGTTGCATTACATACATGCATATAAACAAGTAAATAAAAACCAGAAAGTATTGTGAGTTCTGAGGCAAAGGTATTACCAAAAAGTTACCTTCGCATCTGGGGAAATGATAGTTCCAGTTCCTGTTGATTCCATGTTGGCATGTGAGAACAGGCTGACCCCTCAAAACATATCCAGGATAGCATTCAAATGATACTGACTGACCCACACTGTAATCTGAGTTGATTATATAACCATTCAAAAAAGGAGGAGGATCAGGGCAGTTCTGTAACTCGTAAGCTGGAAGAGAACAGAAGTACTTTTTATTGCTAAGTCAGCTCTCAACACAGGAAGTAAACAGTAATATAAGTTCTGGAATGTATTCCATAACCTAGAATAGTGAGAGAAAACTACCAAGGGAGAAGTTCCTTCTAGACATACCTATTATTATCAATTAGATAATGTAAACAAGTCATTTCAGCAAGATTAAGCTAAATGTATAACTTAGGTGTGCTTAAGTGCTTACTTGAAGCTTGTACTTAAATGCTTCACTGAAGTACAGCTACTGTCATGAGTTCTTTTAGTTATTGCTGATTACAGTCATACTATGAAATAAATAGATTTATTTTGAGAAAGCCTTCCTCTTTTTGCTAATTCATTCAGTGAATTCAGAATCCAGTGTTTACTAACATTACAAAGCCGGAAGAGATGTGGAAGTACCAGAAATATTCCTAAATCCTCTAATAAATCAGACTTCTCTTCCCACAAATGATAAAAACTTCAGAAAAGAAAATGAAAACTTAACAATTAGAATTAATTGCTACTGGAAAGGAACTATAAAAAGCTTTATTTTACCTTAATTATAGTTTATTAAAATTTTGCGCTAAACCTAGTAATGGCTCATTAATTTTTAATGCTATTATTACCCCTGCTATCATTCGTCTAGTACTACTACAGATAGTATCATTATTAGCAAAAACTTTCTACAAAATAGAGTAATAGAAAGATTATTTAAGAGTACAGGTGTTGTAATTCAGCCCTGCTCAGGACCAAGCTATGCAGTCTCTCGCTTACCCCTCCACCCTTGAGTGGGACAGGGAGGAGAATTGCTAAACAAAAGGCAGCAAAACCTCTAGGTTGAGATTTTTAAAAAGTTTAAGAGAACAACAGAAGAAAACAAAACAGACAGGGAAAACAAACACACAAACCCCAATAACAAAAAATACTGAAGCACACAACTTAAAATACAATAGCTCACAGCAAATCCTGAAACCCAGCTTCCTCCCAAGTAGCAGAAGGCTCCCCTCTGCGCCCTCTCCACTTTATATACTGAGCATGATGTCACATGGGATGGCATAGCCCTTTGGCTAATTTGTGTAAAATACCCCAGCTGTTGGCTAATTAGTAACCTATCCCAGCTGTGTCCCCCAGCAACAGGTGCCAAAAGCTCCAGTTCATCTCCCAGCTCAGGTGAAAATTAACTCTATCCTAGCCAGAACCAGGACAACAGGACATGTTAAGACTAGTATATTAGATTATATAAAAAGCTACTTAGTAAATGATATTAAAAATACAGTAGAAGATTATTCTGGAGGGTCAGAGGATCTCACGGTTTTATTTGACAAGGTGCAGCACTGCATTGCCCAATAGTTACAACGACAGTGTTTTGGAATAAGGGCAATAAGTACTGAAACTTTTAAACTTTGTACAACCTTTTGAGGATATGAATGCACATGAAAAAAATATCCTTCCTTATTGGTTAATTTGTTGCAATACAGTATTCATAAATTACATTTTAAATTTACTTAATATGGTACTTAAAAATTCTAGTTAACATTTATTCAGAGATGCATATGTTTTTCTCCTGTTGTAAATAAACAAAACGCATACAGAAAATTTTGGCATTTGTTCTGGTGTTTGTTTTAGTAAGAGTAGAAACTCTACCTAAAGCAAATGAGCATAAATTTGAAGGTCAGTCTGTCAGGGGTGAAAGAACTTGCACACGAGCAGAGCATAGGTTTATTTTAAAAACCAAAGGTGTAAAATGTGAAGATACTCTCTGCATGTGACTTCTGATATAAATCCTATAGATGACTCATAAATTATTGGAGCAACTATAAGTCAGATGATCCATCCAACTACGATATAACAATTTATAGGCCACTCAGGGAATTTGTTTTATAGTTTTAATATAAATATGAATTATATTCTTCTCTGTTCTTTTGAAATATGCAACCATTATACCTGATTTAACAGAGTAATTAATTATTCAGTCATCACTATCAAATATTACCCACAAATCCTGATGTCACACCTCACGCCTTTTTTATGAGTGTCAGGCCCAAAGGCTTGTTTGGTATTGAGCTTTAAAAAATGACACACCGTTTCACAGCAGAAAAAAATTCCAACGAGAGCCTGAAATGAAGCCAGATGTAAAGGAAATCTCAGAAACAGATTTAATTCAAATTCTGACAGCAGTCAAATACTCAAATTTTGAAATGATCTCATATTGACATTTGGCATTTCTTTGTGTAATATATTTTCCACTGGTAAGAAAAGAATTTAAATCACAACAGAAATATGACTGATCTTTGGTTTTGTGATTCAAATACATTGTCCTTCTCATGCTAACACTAGGGTGACTTATTTCCTTTGCAAGTGCCACATAGATCTATAACACTTCAACATGGAAATAATTACTTTACAAAAAAATTATATGAGCAGTAAGTTGAGTATGCAAACACTCAAATTTTAGGAAAGCTCATTATTCAGCCTACTTAAAACTTTCATTTAGACTTATTGTACATTCTTCCAGTATCATGCTGTGTATAACTGCAGACTCAAGAACAAAATCCACTTCTCAAACTAGACTAAACTAAGCTACCATGGGTTGGAAGGGACCTTTAAAGACCATCTAGTTCCAAACCTCTTGCCATGGGCAGGAACATATTTCACTAGATCAGGTTTCTCAAAGCCCTGTCCAATCTGACTTTGAACACTTCAAGGGATGGGGCATCCACAGCTTCACTGGGCAACCTGTTCCAGTGTCTCCCCCTATCTTAAAATATTTCTTTCTTATGTCCAGTCTAAATCTACGCTCCTTCAGTTTAAAACTGTTGCCCCTTGTCTTGTCACTAAAGGCAGAACTCAAGGTTTCCAGTCAAATGCAATTTTAAAAGGTTCTTCTACGTATTTCTGGTTGCTTCTTGTCTTTGCTGCTTTTCATAGGTGACAAAACCACAGGTGTGATAAAAGAGATACTCTTTCTCAATTCTTCTGTTTTTTGAATTAAACCATACAATATAGATTTCAACAACAGAAAAAGTGTAATTAAACTTAAATGTTGCTATTTTAAAAATCAGGAACTTTTAAAGTCCTCTCATCATCTTACAAAGAAATAAAAGCAATATTTAATAAAATTTATCTTAACTGCTTCAGGTATTCAATAGGTAATTAGTATGAATTTCCTTCCTGCCACAAGTAAAACAGAGGTTTCACAACACAGCCAAATTCAGTAACTCAGTCTTGAACATAATGGAATATCCACCATTCTTTATGTAGTGCAATTCCAAAACTGAAGTAACAACAAAATCTGAGCATAAAACATCAGAGAATAAAACAACAAGGAAGTGTCTGGCAGTGATATTCAGGGCTGTAACTTCCTTAGGGTTCTGCTAAGGAGACAAAGCTCTTTAATGTATTCAGAAATACACAGTACCTAAGTGATTTAGGTTATATATTCAAATCCTGCACTGTGCGAAAATACAGGCTACTGCTTAAGAAGCAGCACTAGCTCCTTGCAAGCATGGGAAGCAAATATTTTACTGTTCTCAGTGTGCATACGCTTTTCTTTCTCCCCAAAATAATGTGCACAGAGTACAAACCCAGGCTATATTAAGCTTCAGTCTCTTAAGTATTTTTCTGTCTCCAGAAAGTCAGTAGAAAAATTGAGAAATAGCATTAATAATTCTATCATTCACTATACAATATTCATAGTCTTTGCTTTCCCTTGAGATGACAGGTTATCAAAAAGCCTCATTCTTCATCAAATGCTAAGATCTCTAGAAAACTTTATTTTTTATGACATGAAAATTTGCTTCAATAAGCATACCCATTAACAATCTCCCTCTATTTTTAGATTGGTATCTTTATAAAAAGGTATCCACCCTGAAAAAAAAAAAAGTCTACTACTTGTTGTATGCTAGTTAGTAGAAATAGTGCTTTTTTTTTCACTAATGAAAAAGCAGTTCTTGAATTGAACCAAGCTTACTATAATTCAGTAAAAGAACAAATTTAATCTTAAATCCATTTCAATGTAAATGTAAGTACATTTAAAAAAATCAGACTAGGATTAAGCCATGCAGTCTTGTGGGCACTTCCTAATATGCAACACATTCATTAAGATATTAGAATGGTTTTGGTAAATGTGGCTATAACTATTGATTTTTTTATTTTTTTTAACTGCTCTAATGGGAAGCAAACAATATTGACTAAGTGAATAAAATAAACAAAAAGATAGACAAATTATAGCAATACATTTTCCTGCAGCTGTAGTTCTATAAACTATAGCACAGATCACAGAGTCTTCCTGCAGTGATAAGGAAATACTGCTTAAATATATGGAATAAATTAAAGGTAAATAAATCTGCCTGGGACAGGCTAAGTATAGAAAACCATAATATAATAGAATATAATAGAATCATAGAATAGTTTGGGTTGGAAGACACCTTCAAAGGTCATCTAGTCCTCCCTGCAAGGAGCAGGGATATCTCCAACCAGATCAGGTTACTCACAGCCCTGTCCAACCTGGCCTTGAATGTTTCCAGGGATGGGGCATCCACCACCTCTCTGGGCAACCTGTTCCACCCTCACTGTAAAAAAATTCTTCCTTATGCCTAGGCTAAATCTATCCTCTTTTAGTTTAAAACCATTACCCCTCATCCTATCACAACAGGCCCTCCTAAAAAGTTTCTCCCCATCTTTTTATAAGCTCCCTTTAAGTACTGAAAGATCTCAATAAGGTTTCCCCGGAGCCTTCTTTTCTCCAGGCTGAACAGTCCCAACTCTCTCAGCCTGTCCTCATAGGAGAGGTGCTCCAGCCCCCTGATCATCTTCTTGGCTCTCCTCTGCACTCCCTCCAACAGAGCCAAGACCTTCTTATGTTGGGGGCTCCAGAGCTGGACACAGTACTCCAGGTGGGGTCTCACCAGGGCAGAGTAGAGGGGCAGAATCACCTCCCTTGACCTGCTGGCCATGATTTTTTTCAGTTCAGCCCAGGATGCAGCTGGCCTTCTGGGCTGCGAGTGTACATTGTTGATATAGATATATAGAGAAATAGATCTCTATTCTCAGTTTTAATAAAAAATTGTGACTCTGGATCTGAAGAACCTCCTGTTACTTTAAAGGAAAAAAATAATAAACACATGTAACTTGCATCACATATGATGTCACAGTAGTCTTGCAGTACCAGTTGTATCACAGGGTTTAGGTACTGGGCTCTCAGTGAAAGCAGACCCATGGCAGGAGTTCGAAGTAGATCTATGTCAACTGTATTATGTGGGCAACCAACCAAAATATATATAATTATTATTTTTTTCCAAATCTGATCTAGACTATAATTTCCTTAAACATAAACAAACATCACTGTCTTTGCCAAAATCATAGTACATCACGTACAATAAATATATTTTGATCCAAATACACTAGAAGAGATAAAGACAAAAAAAAAGCTAAGTATTATGATGATTCAGAAGCAAAATGAACCTACTCCCTTGTCCCCCTGCTAAAACTGTCACAGGTCATTAAAATATGAATGTATGTGTTCCTTTAAAGGGAACAAAAAACTTTGCTGAGCAAGCTGGAACATTGTCTCTAGAAGAACATATTATACAGTCTACAAACAACTTCATATTTAACTATTAATTTCACAACAGAAAATGCTGTTAGTCAGGATTTAATCACATGTAGTTGAGCCTATAAAGACTCAACACCATTTAGGACGGGCTTGTTATAGTAAGGAAACCACACTAATTAGAACTAGAACAAAGAGCACTGGAGAATACACAGAAGACATTCCACACAGTTTTCTATTTCATTTATTTGGTACTTCTACAATTTGCCAATTTTGGTTTTGTTTTTTTTTTTCAGAAAATTCAAAAAAGAGCCACCTGTCCAATCACAATTCCCCTTGATTGCCCAGAATAAAAATCACACTAGATGGGTGTGATGTTGTGACAGTATTCCCTACTTCTAAGACTATGTGCCACAACAAAACTCCACAGGCAATACAGAGACGTGACCTCTTTGTGGGCATGCTTTATGAGCATTATCTTAATTCAAGTGCTCAGAATCTTCCCCTCTATCCATTGACTCTGTAGAAATGACCTAACTCTAAATGTATATATGTGTGTATGCAAATAAATACTGTACTAGGTCTGGCTACGATAGAGTTAGCTTTCCTCATACAGCTAATATAGTGCTGTGGTTTAGACTTGTGATCAAAACAATACCGCTGATACACTAACGTTCTGGCTTTTGCTGAACAGTGCTTGCACAGCATCAAGGCCATCTGTTTCTCACTCTGTCCTACCAGTGAATAGATTGGGAGTGCACAATAGTTTGGGAGGGGACACCACCAGGCAGATGACCTGATTAACCAAAGAGATATTCCATAGCATATAAAATTATGCTCAGCAATAAAAGGGAAAAAAGGAGGTTTAGGAACATTAGCCATCTTTTGCTTGGGAACTGGCTGGGCATCAGTCTGCCTGTGGGAGGTGATGAGCGATTGCCTTTGCATCCCTTGTTTTGTTTTTTTTTCTCTTCTACCCCTTATCCTTCACTTATTTAACAAAGTTTTTTATCTTGGCCTCCAAGCTTTCCTGCTTTTACTGTTCCTTTTCTCTTTCCCCCATCCCACTGGGGGTAGGACGGAAGTAAGCGAGCAGCTGCATGGTGCTTAAACTGCCCACCAGGATTAACCCACAACACATATATGCTTATACAAACATGTAGGTCTTTATATATACATATTTATGAAAACCTAACTAAGTTACCTAAACTTATGTCCTAGAATAAGGTGGCATGAATCTCCCTCAATGTAGTTAGATAAGCATTCAACCAGCCATTAAATTTTATTACACTGTTTAGATCCTACAATGGGGCTCAAGAGTTTTTAGTAAGACTATTTTAATATTTTAGAAATAAGTGCAAATTAATGACATTTTAATGTCACTAATGGGTAAAAAACACAAGCAAACAATGAAGAAAAAAGTCAACAGTAGAAGACCAGAGAAAGTTAATATGTTCAAATATTGAATAAATGTATTTGAAAATACAGATATAGAATGTGTGCCATCTGGTATCTTTTCTTTTCGTGTTAATTTTCACATAAGTCTAGGCTGAAAAAATATAACACAATAATTATAAAATTTTTCACCTGAATATTTAAAATAACTCATTCTGTATTTTGAAATCGTCATTCATTATATTAAATATAACAAGATTATATAAATTGGAAAACAAGACAATGAGTATTAGCAGTACTGTCCAGTAACAGTACGCCTTAATGGGATGGAAAGGGATACCAGCTCTGTGACCTTTAGCAAATGATATTACCCTGGCTTCAGGTTTTTACAGCAGTAAAATAAAGATTCCAATTCAATACAATTTCAGTTGTAAAAAAGTTCAACCTATGGATTAAACAATCCACAGATTTTAAAATACTATATAGTATACACCTAATATATTTTTTAAATTTAAAAAATAAAATTTGTATTTTTCCTTTTTAACCATGAAGTTCATTGTACTAATTCCTACTTACCTTGGTATGTCAACTTAAATCCTTGCCTGTTTTCTGAGTGATCACTGTAAAAATGGACAAGTGTTTCATGAGTAGTACTTAGCAAGGGTGATGGGAGTTCCATTCCACTAAACTGGCCAATCATAGAGCTGGTGTGGTAAGGCCCATTCTGAATTTCAAGAAAATCATGGTTTGCTTCAGTAGAGAAATTCAGGAACTGAATATGTGCACCTGCAGCATTCAGAAAGAAAGAAATATAAACCATGTTTTTAATTTAAGTCATACTGCTTAATGCTACAGCATGCAAATACAAAAAAAAAGGTCATAATAACTGTTATAGGCACTATATTTATATTTTAGTTACCACTCAGAGTGGGATGCTTAAAGTAAGAAGATAGCCACTAAGTATTGCAAGAGTTGGAGCTTCCAATTTTTTTGATTCCTAATAAATAGCATAACCACATATGAAGGGATCAATGAAAGGAAGTCACAAAGTCAACAACCGGATATTTGTCAGGTTCCTAAACCAGCCAACAGAAACACTCGAGTGAGGGCCACAATACATATCCTGCTATGTCACGGCATAGTCAGGACTCTGTCGAAAGAACATTACTGTAGCTGGGCCTGGCCTCTGATAGAGGCTCAGGATTAGCTTAGCACCCAGGTAGCTTACAAACAGAGTGACCTTTCAGAGGCAGAAGTTTACCGACCTAATTACAACTATTTATTCCACCTTGGTTTTCTCTGACCCAAGTCACCTATATTTGCCTCCTCTTCCGTCTAGCTTGGGCCAGTGTGTCTTTAGAGCCATTCTACTCTGTAGGCAGCACTATAAGATGCCCTGAACTCCAGACTGGTAATTACTCCAGATCCATTACCATAAACCCTCTCCGGAAACCAGGTAGTTGAACCAGGCCTTTCTCACAAAATTAAATGGAGAGAGATGACTCCCAAGATGCTGAAAATTGGAAAATATAAGCATAATCTCATGGGAAGAGCTATTTTTAATTGCTGACACTACTTCATGTAGACTAAGGATTTGGAATTCAGGCTTCTCAAATGATGTGTATATATCAAAAGAGAAATGGGGGATTAACCCCCTGGTTTGAAAGCCGAGTAGGACCAAGTCACTACTTGTGCAGTTGCACATTTGCTACTTGTTGTGGTTTTGCTTAGTGAGGGGGGCCTAAGGTGGCAGCTTCTGTAGGAAACTGCTAGAAGTTGCTCCCCTTTGTTCAGTGGACTCGGTCGGGCCTAGGGTGGACACACTGCTGGCCAAGGCCATGCCGATTGGGAGCAGAATGTCCCGTGATAGCGCCTCTGCGATAATGTATTTAAGAAGGGGAAAACAGGAAAAAAAAAAGAGAAGAGAAGATGTGACGAAGCTGAGCAAGGGCAGAGGCACAGAGGGGGAGGCGCAGGCCTTCGGGGCCTTGCAGGCCTCACCCTCTGGCCTCTCGCCAGGCGGCCGACTGGGTCCAGCTCAGCCCAGTCTGGCTGCAAGAGGTGGAGAGAAGATGAGATGGGATGAATAAAGTGAAGAGATCCTGAGAGGCTTCTGCCAGCCTGTTGTGAAGAACGAACTTGTCTTGTGAGAGAAACAGCTGCAGACACCAAGGTCAGTGAAGAAGGAGGGGGAGGAGTAATGTGGCTCCTGGCCAAGATTCCCCTGCAGCCTGTGGTGATGACCATGGTGGAGCAGGTTGTCCCCCTGCAGCCCATGGAGGTCCACGGAGGAGCAGAGATCCACTTGGAGCTTGGAGCCCGTGAAGGACCCCACACCGGGGGAGATGGATGCCTGAATGCGGCTGTGGCCCTTGGAGGGCCCGCTGGGACAGCCGTTCTGGAGAGATTGCACTCCGTGGGAGAGATAGCCTACGCCGGAGCAGTTTAATGAAGGACTGTGGCGTATGAGTGGGACCCCACACTGGAGCAGGGGAGGGATGTGAGGAGTTCTTCCCCCAACTGTGAAACAGCGGTGTAAAACAACGCATCATGGACTGACCACGATCCCCATTCCCTCTTCCCCCCTGCCAAGCACTGCTTGGGCTTAACTTTGCTCTGGTACCCTAAGAACTAGCTGGAATGGAATAAAAGAGAATTACTGAATAAGTCAAGAAAGCAGTGTGAAATATTCAATGCCTTAACTCTCTGCTTGATATTCTCATTGAGCAGTAGAGATGTAGTCTTCCTTCCAGGGGAGTATCCTGCAGATTAATCACCAGGGTGAGTTATTCACTAAATCTTGCTCTATAGCTCATTGCTTTGGCTCTGTATAAAAGAGATTGTTTTGTTTTTTTTTTTTTCTACAGGAGAAACTAAATAAGCTAACAAAGAAACTGGTTGTTATAGAGCACTCATAAGAATACGGGATATTTAGCTCTAGTACTTTCTCTGTCCTATGCAGAGTGGGAGATATGAAAACAAGTATTTCAGCTGCTGAATAAGAAATCTTATTCCAATGCTATCAATAGAGAGGCACATACAGAACATATTGAAGTCTCAGTATCAGTCATTTCTTGTATCATGTCTGATGTGGTTAGTCTGACTTGAGTGAAGTTATTAATTTTACAATGCTCTCAGGATTTAAGATGAGCACCAAGCAGCTTGGAAACATCTTTACTTCAGTATCAGCATGTAGTGCTTCCTACTAGAGATGGGATGTCAGCAGCACAGAAATTCTAAAGAATTGAGCAGACACTTTAATTTAAGCCATTTTACTTACGTTTGCTAAAGTGACAAGCAGATAAATGAATTTGACATATAAGTAGAGACCCAACGTCAGTGTTTAGGTTTTTATATAAAAGTAGCCAACTGTTCTGAAGTAGTCTGATGAGTCATGGAGTACCTTTAAGTTTGAATAATTCTTATTTAACTACTGAGAAGTAATTTACAAGATTAGTTGTCAATATTCAGTATAGAAAAGTTTTCTACTTTAAAAGTAAAAAGTAGATACATTAGTAACTTAAAAAAAATTAAACTGCCTAAACCAGCCACATTGTAAACATAAACATATTCTTTTCCTAAAGGTTTTTTAAAAATGCTAATTTAAATTAGAGGACACACTGTATATATTACTCAAGTCTTAACTTACAATTGTCAATTTGATATGTCAAAGAACAAGTTTTCTACACTAAATAATTTCTTACATAAAATTATACAGAAAAAAAAAAAACTGACAGCTACAGAAAATAAATCATTATCTCATCAAACTATGATTAGAATACTTATTGCTCCAATCTCAACAGGATTTCTTCTTTCACCTGAATAGACTCTAAATAATGAGAATTTCAACCTGAGCTAATCCTTTTACAAATGTTCAATTAGCAGCTACCTGAAATCATTGGAAAATCATCACAACTCACTTAAAAAGATGTACCTTCCATCTATTTAAAATGTTTGGATTTTACTAGTGTCTTCTCTTACATGAACAGTATATTTTCATGTAATGAAGAGAGCACTATATTTCGGGACACATTTAACTCTCACTATTTTATTGTTGGATTTTGTTTAAGCACACTTGTGTGCTTGCAGCAAGTCAGTAATATCATGGGCTTCATTAATATACAAAGTTTGAATAAATGGATGAGAATAAAGGAATACTTAATAAGAGATTAAGTCACTGCGAAGTTAATTATTTCTGTGGAATTTAAATCAATCATTACATGTTCATGAGTGTCCTCTTGATCAGTTTTTGTGCACGGTGCTAATCTCTAACTCAGTCAGTAACAGATTAAAAGCCTTCAAAAAAATTCTGAAGCATTATTCAATTTTGGAAATATTTTCTGCAATTCAGTTATTTCATTTATTCATTTTAACACAATAGAATGAATGTAGATAAACAGCTCTTAGAGTAGACAAGCTTATACATGTAATTAAAATAGTGTCCAAGATTTTGCAGTGGAAGTTGTCCGTGAAACGTCACCTCAATGACAATTTCTAAACCTCATATAAAGACATTATCAGTGGATTATTTGACAAAAACTTTGGGAAAAAGATCCCTGCAGCAACTTCATGGTAAAAAATGTCCTTTTCTAGTACTGTTGAAAGCAATGATACATCAATGGTATGAACACCTTGTACTTGTTAAATCTCTTGCCAAATAAAACCATAATATTTTCTATTTATAGGATTACCACTACCAGAGACTTTCTGAGACGCAAGAGGGATAATAACAGAATATAAGACACTTGTGTAACTGATTCATGAAACATTGTCTAAATGGAAAAGCCTAAAGAAAAAGAGCTCAAAGCAGCTTTGAGAAATATGAAAGGCTATTTTTAAAAGGTAGTATTGTAGTAACCTAATTAGGATGACATCACTCCAAAACAGTTGCTTATCATCTATATTTTCTGCAAATGTACCTGCAGAATGTGAAAATTAGCTAAATATGTCCTGTCTATGGTTGTCCTACAGCTACTAAAGCTGTCCATAACTATGATGGATCAGTTTTATCTGGTACACATTGATAAGGGCACTATTCTACATAGTAGCACAGTATTTCTACAAATTAACTTATAAAAACACACTCTACGTATTAGTACATCTTAATACAAAAATCCCTACCATGAATGCATATGGTAAGCATGAAAAATAAATTCACTTCCAAAGATGAGTATAGTGAATTTAATAATAAGCTTTTAAAATTAATTTTCTTATTTGAGCACTAGCATTGAATTCACAGTATCGGGCCTAATGTTTCACAGCAAGAAAACTTACTCCTCTTTTATTTCTGATAATGACAGAATATTGGTTTTTATACATGCAGTTGTAGACCCCTTATTATCTATGATTACCTTCTCTACTTAATTATTATTTATTTGTGAAAATGTTTTCTGTATAAAAATAGTTTTAATGCAAACCTAGAAAGTTTCTAAGTTGGCAACTATTACTTGAAATTTGGAGTATAGTTTTAGAATATTTTTAATCAAATTCACAGGGCTAGAAATGAGTTTTGTCTATTTTCATAGAACATAAGAAACAGCATTAAAAAGTCACCTGAGGACAATAAAAGGACATTAAAAACAACATCACTAATCAATTTAGAAGTTACATCATATATTTCATCTGATATGTCTTCATGCAGCAGATTTCATTTGCTCTGAAATCAGTTTCCAAGGCAGCTTGAGTTTAACAAATAACAAGCTGCTTTGACAAATATATATTTTTTTAATGGCCATTAATTTTCAAATCAAAAGGTAGCACATAATTATATAAGGAGTTCACAATACATTCACCGGATAAAATCTATTTCATGCTGGAATTAGAATATTCTTCTATATTTTTAAATCTAATAATTACAAATAATTGCTCTTCAAATGTAAATTTACTTACCATATCCAATAGGCAATAAAATTTTCCATGTACAATCTAAGTTACTTGGGTAATTTCCAGGAAAACCTGGGCTCAGGATCACACCATGCATGTTTGTCAGTGTTCCACCACATTTAGCTATTAAAAATAAAAAGAAAGTAACTGTATCTTTTAATAATATTATTTCTTAACTCAAAAATGGATTTTCCATTTCATCCCCATGACCCTCAAGCAGTGAAATATATCAGAGTCAAAAGACTCCTCATTCAAGGCCAGGTTGAATGGGGCTCTGAGCAACCTGATCTAGCTGAAGATGTCCCTGCTCCTTGCAGGGGAGTTGGACTAGATGACCTTTAAAGGTCCCTTTCAACCCAAACTATTCTATGACTCTATAAGGAGAAAACCCAAAATTTGAGTTAGACCAAAATGCTTACTTAATGCAATACGTTCACTGTGATTTTACTGTAAATGTGTAGTTGGACATACAGACTGGGTAACTCCTTGTCTCAGCTTGCCAATTAAGGCTAAAAACTTGTGGTGCTATGTTAAGATAGGCTTCATAATCAGAGGAACAAATTTCAAATTAAAATGAATTGTAACAGTGGTCCACGATGCAGCTGCAGATCTTCTAGTTAATATAGCTGAAAACACACATGCATTTAAAATAAACAAGAAAACAAAATCCACCATAGTTCTTTCTTTAATTCAGAAACCGGGTAGACTAGCTGCACAACAGAATTATTCTTTGCTTAATATCTGTACACTTATCTTCAGCAAATTCACATGTTTGGAGACTGAAAAGCCATTTGCAACATTTAGGATGCCATAAAGCTGAACTAAATATGTGAAGCAACTTGTAAATAAGTGTCTGACACGTATGACAATAATATGAAGGAAGAATAACTTCAAGAAATCAAATTAAGATCTTGTGATTTATATTTATTATATAGGCTTTAAAGCCTATATGTCTTCATGCCAGGTATTACAGTGATGTGTGATCTGGTAACAGAATTGTGATCCTGTGTGTTGTGGTAATTGTATTGAAAAAATGGAAATAATCTACTGCTTAGACCACACAAGAAATTGTGTCAAAATAGGAAGAACTCCAGTAAAAAGCTGAGCTATCAGTCTCCAGTTTCTCAAATATCACTACTTCCTTGCAATGTTAAATACACTGTTTAGTGAAAACAACATATTTTAGTTTTCATTTCTAGAAAAATCAGCATTTTAAGGGTTAGAGGTGGGGGAGGTGGAAGTCATGTTTTAAGGGTTTGTTTTCTTGGGGGTATTTTAACTTGACAAGGAATCTTTACAAACATTTCACATTAATATTGCTTGATATTACCCCAATCTTTTAAATTCCCCTTGGATATTAAGCTAAAAGTAACAGCTTTTGCTGACTGAATACTAAAGTTAAAAGTGTTCACTGAATAAAGTATTTCAAAGCTGAAGCGACAGACTGTTATGATGGAGCTGTGCTTCTCTCCCCTCCATTCCTGCTTTTTCTTGAAATAAGCATGCCAAAAGACATCAGAATCTTGACTCTCTTAAACTTCGTTTAATCAAGGAACAATACAACAGAACAAGTTTGTTACCTACACAGGGAAAACTCATCTGTTGAGTAAGGTCTTAGTGTGCTTAAACAGGAAATGATTTCTAGCTTTGCTTTTTAATTCAGCACCGGTCAATGGCTTTCTCAGATGAAAAGAGCCAGCCTTTTCTGGATCCCTAAAACTTTTTTTTTCATTCCATCACCCCTGAAGGCTTGGCTTCAGAACTGCTCTCCACTGCAGACAGACTGCTTGCTTCTTTGAGAAGTCTCCTACTCTCCCTGCATGACCTGTCTTGTTCTTGAGAAGATTCTCCAAGCTGAGCATGCTGCAAAAGGAATGTGTTATTTTCCTCTCCCTTCTGAAGATTCAGCCTGATTTAAAGCAGAGTATTCAGGACAAGCTAAACAACGATAAATATCTGGGTTTCCTCCTTCACATGGTCTCACAGTATTTTTAAAAATAGCATACACACCATATATAAAGAAAAATTTTACTGTAATTTCATAGATACAAATGGAAACTCAAAAATTTTTGAATGAACAGAATTAAGCAAAGGAACAACAGGCATGTCAAAACCTGGAGTTTCTTCTGACTGATTTTCAGAACACACTGAAAACAATTAAGTATCCATACCAATGCAGAGAGGAGATGGATAGTTCCAGCGTCGAACTGTTCCTGGCATACAAGAAATATGAGAACGGCCCTGTTTGGAAAGGGCAAAATATTAGATTACAGATACTCATTATGGGACTTTCCAGGAAGGGAGAACTACAGAGAATCTCCTGGATCATCTTATCTGTGTCTTTTCTTATATCAACCAACTGCATTATAATTACTGTTTTCTATTTGTTAAACTATGATCAAATACTTTAGGTTTTATGTTCTTATTTTTCTACTGGATAAAGGTTCTAAAACACTCTTCCTTTGAAGAAAGAAGTTGAAAACTTCTTCACATTTTTGACTAAATATAAGTCTGGTTACAAGACAGAAGCAGCTGACTACATGCATTCAGATGGTGAAATTGGTTCACTCCCTATTTCAATTCCACGGTTCTCATCCACATTCTAAGCATACGAGTTCATTTTCAGGCTGCAATCTGGAGTGAATCAACCATTGCTCTGAATGAGTAGCAGACACAGAGAGGAATTTCTTCCACATCCTGGAGAAGAGGAGGCTCCGGGAGGACCTGATAGCGGTCTTCCAGTACCTCAAGGGGGCCTACAGGAAAGATGGGGACAGGCTGTTCAGTAGGGCCTGTTGTGATAGGACGAGGGTTAATGGGTTTAAATTAGAGGGAGGTAGATTTAGATTAGATATTAGAAAAAAATTTTTTACAATGAGAGTTGTAGAGCACTGGAACAGGTTGCCCAGAGAGGTGGTGGAAGCCCCATCCCTGGAAACGTTCAAGGCCAGGCTGGACAAGGCTCTGAGCAACCTGATCTAGTCAGGGATGTCCCTGCTCCTTGCAGGGGGGTTGGACTAGATGACCTTTGAAGGTCCCTTCCAACTCTACCCATTCTATGATTCTATGATTCTATGATCTGCTTGCTACAGAAGGTATGGATGTGGACCATGCCAAGACAATAATCCACAATAACCAGCAGACATTGAACTCTCACATGGCCTCACAACATCACCCACTGAATACATGCAACATCCTGGCAGATAGCCACAAAAGTACAAGTGCCTCTCTATTCACCTGTCACGTTTAATTTACTCTGTCTATTTTTAATAAAGATCACAAGAAACAAGCAAAATCAATGTGGTAGCTGCAAGTAAAAAATGACACGGCTGTAATCTGCTAAGCCTAATTCCATATACTTCAGGGTGTCTGCCCAGGACCGACTGCAAAATGCTCACAGCTTTGCTTACAATGATAGCAGTTCAAGATGAAAACTTAAAAGCAGCACAAAAAAAAAAAACAAAACCATTTTTGTCATTTCTGTCCTCTGAGGAACTCGGGTTATGCATTCCGCTGTTGGAACGTGAAAGCTGAATAAACCCACAGGAGTGAAGGAGTCTGATATAAAGACTGAGACATGGGACTGAGAACGAGGTTTAGTTCCTGTTTAATTATTTGCATATACAAACTTGGGCAAGTCATTTAACATCTCTTCTTTATTTTTGTCAAGTGTATTAAGACTCTAATACTTACTAAGGTAGCACATTTTATCAATATAATATGAAGACTTATTTAAATTATTTGTCCATAGTAATCAAAGTCTCATAAAAATAAGAAAAAAAAGATAGAATAAGTAAATTACAGTAAAGGAAAATCCATTTGATTAAATTGCTTCTGCATCATCATTAATAAAGTTCATATAGCATTGAATGGAATAAAACTACTTTAATTAACCATTTAGTTAAATATATTTAGCCAATCAGCCTCTGAAAGACAAACTGACGCATTTCCAAAAAATGGCTTGGGAAAAAAAACAACAAACAATTTTCATTAAAATTATAAAAAATTAAACTAGTCTTTTTCTTATAAAAATACTACAAATGGATAACAATTAAAAAAAAAAGTACTTTTTTTTTTGTTTTTTTAAAGGAACTCTTTTATTTTAAAGGAAAACTGTGCACGTACTTATTGTGTCATCTTAGTTACCTGCAAAATGGATGAGGTTTTGAATAATTTACTTAATGCAGTATTCTCTGTTTTATTTTATTCTCTCTTCTTAGTCTTCTATGATTGCATGTCTCTGATGTGAGTCAGGAGGAAGCCATAATTTAACTACCACAGCCAGGAAAAAAGAAAAAGTAAAATGGCCTATAAAAGATCTTTCGAAAAATAAAATGAAATTATTCCTCTGGCTTCAAGCCTCTTCCCAACAAGAGCACACTCTGATTTCAGTCTTTTAAAGTCTTCTCCTGGGGGGAGACACTTAATCCTACAGCTAGCAATTACCTTTCTTATGCATCTCCAGGTAGTAGTTTGAGCTCTATGACTTTTCTGGTAAGTCTCAATTATTAACTAATCCACACCTGATTGTTATAGCTGTGAATATGTTCTCTAAAGACTGAGGGTAAATTCACAGCTCGAGTGAAAAAAAAGAAAAAAAAAGATTCTGTAAAGTTACGCTGAGCTATACTTGTTGAATAGCAAATATACTGTGCCTCGTAGAACCTTATTTTTCTTATTATTTCCTTTTAATTTGCAGCCATTTTTACTTGCCCTCTCTGAGCAACAGGCTATACATACATGTATATGCACTTTTTTACACCATAGAAGTTCTCATTAATATCTTGAAAAGATTCAAACTCTTTTATATTGAATTTGGATATTGAAGGTCTTCTGTTTCACACTTCAGACAAGATCATGAAATTAGTTTTTATAGAAGTCAGATTCCACAGTTACGATCAAATTTGTATATGTATGGAAATAGAGGTAAGAAGTACAGTTAAGGAACAGTATGTTCTGAAGTTTTAAGAAACTATTTCATTATAGAATCCCTGAAGTAAAAAAAAAACAAAAGTGCAGTTAGTCATATTCAAAGACTACAGAAAAGATCTATATAAAGACAAAAGATGTCTTGTGGTTTTGTGATAGTGATATACACAGTGTATTAAAGTTTAGCATTAACACAGATCAGTTTCTTATATGCAGATCTCTTCCTCACAAATACATGAATGTTTTATACCAATAATATATTTATGAACTCCCATTTCCAGTTTTTTTTTCTATGTAAAAATAGATCCAAAACATCAAGTCAGGGTTAAAAACATGTATCTTCAAAACATTTCCTGTACTTGTTCCAACTACTTCTGACTGTTACCTCACTATCTCAGTGGTATTATTTTAAATACTGACAGAAAATTCAGTGATGCTGTACCTTAAGCGTTCACCAATTTCTAATCTATATAATAAAAATGGAATCATCACCTTTTTTCATATGCAAAATTCAGAGGTTTCATAGTTGAAAAAGTAGGGAGAGAAGAGTGTTCAATTTGGTGAGCAATACAAGTAGGAGTTACCTCACCAAACCTACACTGTTTAAAGTTAGATACCCATCTTAATCTTTTGATATCCTAATCAGTGAAGAAAGACAATACTTTCAAAGTAAGGTACCTGTCCTAACACAAAACCTTAGTATGAATCAGCCCTTGGAGATGTATGGCTGTTTATCTCTAGGGTCACAATGAGAGCCTAAACACCTGATCCACATTAGATAGCTGGCTTTTAGAAGGAATAAATTAGATTACATGCTATTCCACCTCCAGAGGATGAAGTTAATATAGGGTAAGTTTTTCACTTTTTGCTGTCAGATCACTGTTATAAATTTACTCAACAATCAGATGTTCATCTATATATATTTCAGTCTTAAAGGCTCAGAAGCTGTGGCCTGGACCACTAAGCACCTATTAGCAATTAGATGAACAGCAACTATATGACAGCCCTACCAGCATCACTATCAGATCCTGATCGTTTCACCATAGGGTGGAACTGGATAAAAATACATACAGAATTCCAAACAGGTTTTCCACAAATATTCAATATAGGAATCTTTCTCAAAGAAGCAAAAAAGATAATACTTTTCATTTAATCCATCACCTCTTAAAATAAGATAATATTTATTGTTGTGTAACCAGGTTCATTATAGGCTGACTTCCAGACAGATCCTGGATTGAAATAGAATTTCCTGAGTCTAGGGATTAATAATAAATTTATCTCAATGCATACGAAACAGGACTATAAGAACATATAAGCTACATCTATAGTAGTGGAAGTACTTGGGCTTGTTTTCTAGCCTTGAGGACAAATGCACATTCTTTTGTATATCTACCCTCTCAACTTTTTTCTTCGGAATTCACCTCCAAAACAAAGTGTCATGATGCAAACTGCCTATCAGGAATAGTCTCTAACTTGTCATAATTGCTGAACTGTAATATTTTGCCTCGGCCAAAAGTATGTCAGCACTCTGTTCTAACAAATTAATATCACTGAAGATCAAAATTCAGTTCCCATAACTTTGCCTTGGCTATAGTAACATAGATGTATCTGTAGAATATGGCATTTTATCATATATTTAGTTTAATGCTACTTTGAAATAGACAAAGGTTAATGGTTCATTAATAGCCTTTAGATAGAAGTCAGAATCTATTTAAGAGTCAAGCTTTAATGACAGAAAGTTCTTTTGAAGGGACCATATAATAATAATATTATAACAAATCTCTCATTTTTTTTTTTCTGATATTACTGCTACCTACAAAGGATACTATAAGGGAAAGATGAAATAGGGAAAATAAAGTTAATAAAGTCCAAAAGTTAAAGGTTTTATACCAGTAGGTATTTTCAAAATAATAATAAATTTTCCTTTGAGGGAAAGAGAAAAACTTAAATAGTTTACAGATGAACAATCGGCTGGCTTGTAAACAATCCTCAAACCATTAACTGAGCAGTGAGTGCTCAGGATGGGTAGAGTAGGCCCTATAGTGCACAAGTGTTGCATCTTTTCTAACTAGTAGGATACTTGTATGACAGAAATTTTTTTTTTTTTTTTTTGCAATGGATATGAGATGCTTCTGATACAGGCTGTTTCAAGTCATGCTGTAAGTGTACAGAGCATGAATTAGGCTAAAGACTTGACCCTGTATCTGTAATACGTGACTGAAAAGGTAAGTATATTGCTGAGTCTTTTCAAGTGCAAGTGTTCCCACAGTGAGCCGAGAGCTAAGATGTTCAGTCTGAATCTTGTCTGAATTTTAGGAGAATGGTAAGGAATATAAGGAGCCATGGCTTTATCCTTCTCTGGAGCATGGCTGTGATGTTTTGCTTTCTCTGATACAGTGGTATGCTTTTACATTGTCTTGAGTGGGACCTATTACCACTCAAAAGATTCTGAACTCAGATGTTTTCACTGTATCGCATCAGTAGTGGAATATATGCAAATGACTTAGAGGAATTAATGAGGGAAGAAAAAAGCTTTCAGTCTTAGATTTACACAGTGCTGTAACATTTACAAACAGCAGCTCAATAACATATCTTCCATGTCACACCACTAGTGAGGGAACAGTGAACATCCTCAATCTGTGAACTAATTTGTAATATTTAATTCCATGAAATATTTTTAAAAGTAGATTCAGCATGAATAAAATTTGCTTTAGCAATTAAATTCCAGAATTTCTGAGCAGAATATGAAATCCCATGATGAATTTCTACCACTGTGGTTAAAATTGCACTTAGAGGAACCACTTCAAAAAATGGAAAAACACAGTACAGTTTCAATAAGCATAGTACTAAAATAATTTTCTAGAGAAAACATTTTAACCATGTTATTTCCTTGTCCATTTTGATTTTACTACTCAATGGTATGTAGATCTAGGACAAGATTTGCCAGGCCAGATTTACTAATGGCCAGACATGCTTCACATTCACAGTTTTATAATGTGAGAGTACTTACTTACATAGGGTCTACTTAAATCACCTGTATGGACACACTACAGACTCTTCATTAAAACAGTTTTTGTGAGGGTCTATTGCCATTTTGTTGCAATTACTCCACAGTGTATAATTCAAAGAAAAAAGAAAGAAAGAAATACCTGTAATGTATATCCTGGCTCACACTGAAATGACAAAACATCATTCACCATATATCTATCTCCTGATTTGATCCCATTGCTAGGAATTACTGGTTCTGGACAGGCAGCAAGGCCTACAGCTGAGAAAAGTAAACACAAAAATTGAAAAAACATAGATAAATGGACAACAGCTCTTCATTAATATTCTCTGATATAATTATTTCCACAGCATTGGTTTATTTGAGAACATTAATTTAAATTAATTCAACATTAAACTGAATTTTGTTTAAAACATAGAATTTTCCATAACTGCCCTATAGAATACAAATGGTATGAATGAAACACAAAGATTATACACTGTTATACTGTGTCTGTACCAATTACTATGTCGTGTTGCTATCACATACTATGCCATTTTATTGTCTAGTATATTTACTCTAGTATATTAAACAGCCTTTTAGTTCAGTTGTTTTTGTTTTTTTTCCTTTTCTTACCCTTGTGAAGGAAAAGGAGAGAGAAAGAGGAAATACGCTTTATGTACATTCTCTCTTTTCAGCAATAGATGAGTAGAACTACTGAGGTTAGGTGGTAGAGCCTTTTGGAAGAGCAGTTGAAGTCCAAGGGTATTCCTTGTGTTTAGACAACTCAATTGACTATAAAGAAGTTCACACATTTGAAATTTAGTACTCTTAACCCAAAACTTTATCTTTCCATAGGTGTGACAGGACAGTCTGTTCTTTATTTTAAAGCCAGGTGTTAGCAAACAGAAGATCAGCTTTACAAAGATTCTCCATTATTAGTAATGTCTCAAATATTTCCACCTAAACTTGGCAACTTGAAGTACTAGCTTCTGCTTTTTCTAAGCGCATATCACTGCTTTTTTCTCCTTGAGTGCTTATCTAAGGAGTTTGTTAGTTAGTACAACTGAAAATCAAATATCAAATATCTACTATCTAAGCTAAAATGCTCCAAATGAACAAGACAGTTAAGAAATTGCTGATTAGATTCAATAATCCTATGCTTTTAAGATTTTATTTGCAAACAGAAGGACCAGCAGAATTTGTTTGATGGTTTATGGTCTGATGACAGAATCTAATTACCCTTACTAAGAACTTTATTTGAAGTAAAAGATAAATTTAAAATGTGTAGTCTTAATCGTAAAGTCATTTATTAATTAAGTTACTACTGAAACATAAATACGTAACTGCTATACTTTATGAAAATATGATGTATACAAGCCAGAACAGCAATTATTTTCACAATGTGTGAGAAAAAATCTTCAGAATTAATTAGCATGAAATTCTGTAAAAATCTGACAAAAATAATATTTTCCTGATACTGTGTGTGATACTGTGTGTCCTTCAGTTCACTTGTATGAAAGAATAACTGTCTAAATGCTACAACCCTCACTGTCTGCTAGCCCCTTTGGTGACAGTAAGTGCAACTTGACAGAGCGTTTAGTACAGAAAGTACATGATATTTGGCTTTCTTCTGATATCTGACATTTTGGAGTCTGTTGTCCCAGATGGTTCATCGTGAAACAATATTTGATATTATTCACTGAGACCCTAGTCTTTCTACGGAAACACAATTTTATTTCAGATAATGCTGGTTACACATTTTGATACGGACAGGGTTTTAACTCTATGCCCTAAATCTTTATGTATCTCCTGTTCATGACTTAAATATAAATGCCTTACAAATCCTGAACAACCACATAACGATTTTGAGTTTCCCACTTCACCCTCTACAGTCAGTTTTTTTGCAGCCTAAGGTTTAGTTGAAGTAAATATTCTTCTCCTAATGAAGCACACAGAGTTCTAAACAGCTTTTATTCTTTCACCTGAAATTGTGACAGCTAAGCCTTTTTTTTTTTTTCTTTCCTGAAAATACATTCCATAATCCTGTAAGTTCTTTCTAGTCCTGTACCCTTGAGTCTTACTACATTGCCCTTTTTTCAGGAATGAACTTCGATAATGGCAAGCCATTCTAATGCTGAGTGACTGCTACCAAGATATGAAGTGCAGTCTTCATAACAACTGATGCAAGAGTTATTAAACTAAATATTTTCTAATTAACACATAAAGAATTATTTAATAGTTGAAAGCTCCAGCATCTCCTTGAAGTACTTTGTGTACTGGAACATATAATTTAGGAAAACGGCTAAACGTGCTTTAAAGATTTTCAGCAATTTCTACTACAGAATTTACAAATTTTAATCTTCTCCCAATATCAACTTCCAAATGATCTTATGGTGACTTCATGTGGCAACTAAGGACTTCACGTGTACTGTCATTATGTGTACTGTGATGTCGCAAATAGGCATAAGTATATAATAATGAACTTGAATGGTTTTAGTTTTGTTGCAGTTTCCTAGCATCATTTTTTTGGTCAACCACTCTGTATTCCACAATACCATAAATGTATCTATGTCTGGAAAATTTCTTTGGGTTTAGGTACTAAATAGCTGTTATCTGCATCCACACAAACTCTCTGTTTGCTCCAATACTAAGTGAAGGGTAATATGTTATTTGAGTAATTCAAACTACAGGATAAAGACTGTTGTTTATCAATTTGAGAACCCAGTGTTCAAATACCATTTAAGTGAATCAAGCCTTATTTCTGCATTTCCTTATCATTCTCACTCTTGAACAGAAAATAAAATTTAAAAAAGATCTGCTCCAAACTCACTACTATTAAATAAGTAAGCACCTAACAGATATTTTGACTAAATTGCTTATAGATAGCAATGTACTTGCTGAATTCTGTGAATATAAATTTGAAGTTCCCTTTCTGTCTTCAATAAATTTGTATTTTGGTTGAACTCAGCATTCCTGTGTGTTAAGAGTTACGGGCCTGCAGTCTTAGATCCATATGAATAGTTACTTTTGCACTATTTTCTGAGTCACAGGAACAGTTTTATAACAGTGACTGCATAGCAATACTGATAATGTGCTGGTAATATAGCTCTTTCTATCATTAGTTAAATAGCATACAGAATTTAAATAGACTATGATCAAAAGAAAATCTTCAAAGTAATTTTCTGTGCAACTGTTAGATACAGTATTACACTACGTATTTTATCTTCAACAGATTCTAATAACTTGGTAAAAACTTATTTCTGGTAGCTGCTTATACTCTGTATATACCACTTCTTTCGTCTGATGATACAACTTATAATATGGAATATTCTATCAGAATATCAGAACATATTATGCAAAACCCACTCATAGTTGACTTTATTTGATATACCTGATATTAAGAAACAATATTACCTCCTCAAAAGCAAACAGAAAGTTGCATACAGTCCAATACTGTTCTGAAACCTCAACTTCATCATTCTAATCATTACATAATACTGGCCTGGTTTAGTTATCTGAATAGTTTACTTAGTACTGGTCCAAAAATCTAAAGAATGTTTGAGAGAAAGCAAACAAATTCTAGTATCTGGGGACAAACTAGGGAACTTAAATATTCAGAGACTCTGAAATACATTAAACTAGATGGTGCGTGAACAGTCAGTAATAAAGGGAAAACATGTTAAATGTCAAGTTCAAGCAATGAAAAAAGGACAAGGATTACCTAGTGCATGCTCTTCAGAGCTCAGCTTCTGCTATGCAGTACAAGAGAGAACATATCAATGTCAAGAATGATAACCCTCCCCCTGACCTTCTTCCACTTACTGCCTGCTAAATACTTTCTTGGCTTCACTGTGGCATAAGACAAATACGCCTCACTTCCATAATTATATACATGTCTACAATTACTTCAGATTCTGTCCAAACATCACTGCCATTGCTGACAGAAAGAAAATCCTTGCTGGCATATCTGACAATGTGAATGCCCATTAGTGTCCATTTCAGAAAGCTGCAAACTGAACAACGCAAGAATTTCTTGACAGCTTGACCAAAAGTCATCAGGCTTTTTTTTTTTTTCTGATTCCTCCCTCCTACCTTTATGTGGCCAACTGAAACATATTGTTCTTTATTATATCATCAAGCCATTTTGATGATGGTGTATATCAAAACGCAAGCTGACCCTTTCAAAACTGCATGCTTCAGATACCAGCCTAGAAAACGCATTTATCTCAATGAATTATTGCAAGACGAGTCAGATTTATGTCAACAGCTAGTAACTTGTATGAATATACTGATAGGATCAGGACCTGCTAAATTAAAAATGGCATATTTATGAAAAAGAAAAGATTGCTGCATTGAAGAGCTGCATTAAAGACTGAACTGCATGAAAGATCTTAATCTAGACCTTCAAAAAACAATATGCTACTTAGAAGAATACATTTTCTTCCCTGCCAGTCTAATTTTTATCTTTGAATTTATTAGAGATCATTATGATAGAGAAGTATTACAAAAGACAGTCATTGTTCTCTAGTCGCCTTACCAGTGAATCCATTATTACAGCTCCTGAGAACCTTTAGCACTTGAAAATATGCAACAGAGAAGCTTCAGAAAGGGAGACGGTAATTAGAAGTAAGCTTATGTTCTCACATATATTACATTATATTTGTATAGCAGTAAAACAAAAGCCTACAAAAAGAATGATGCTAAATTGCACCACATATCCTAATTAAAAGTAATAAGGCTATATGACATAAAATATTGATTGCATAAAACAGGATTTTTACTGAAATATTTTAATTCTGATGGCTGCATTTGGATATATTCATACATATACTTAGAGACTTTTGTGGCCTAAACCTACATGTCTATATTCATCATATATTCAGTTCTTACTAAAACAAACCTGACTTCAACTGAGAGGTTCAAGCAGCATGCTGTATGAGCAAACACTCATTATTTCCAGAAAATATTGAAACTACTACTGAATTAATAAATGAGATTTTAAGACCAAGATTGAAACATCACTGCCCACAAATGCAACTGAATTAAACAAGTACATTTCTAAACCATACTGTTTGAATAGCTGTTTCCTTTGTTCATTAAGATTAAAAGGAATTCAATCAAATAGCAGGAATATTTATTCTTCCTACTGCTGTACATATTAGAAATGCAACAAAGCACATTATGATTACACTGGCGGTTGTGAAAGTAATTTTATTATTTACCACAGTTTGGGGGGGTGGGAGGGACATGCATATGAAGGATGAGTTTAAGTTATTAATTCATGTATTTTCTGCAGTTATCTGTTGCATATTTTACTGCTTTGTTTCTCACCATAGGTTACTGCAACCAGTTTAACACGTAGAACCCTCCTGAAATAACAAGAAACAATGCCACACAGTGCTCTCAACAATACTTACAATTATGTTATGACCAGAACGAATTTTTTCTAAGACACTGACCAATTATTTATTTTAATTTGAGTGAGTTTGTGTTACTGACTTTAAAAATAAAAAGAAAAAAACAAACAAAACAAACCTTCAAAGAAACAAAGGAAAAAACTAATCAAAGTCATCAGCTTGACCATAGTATATACAATGAGTATGATCACTCAACTTGGCCTCTCAACTCGTAGCTACAGTCTTGATGACTAACACAAAAACATACTGAAGTAAATGACAAAATTATATTATTCACCAGAAGACTTGTGGATTTTTGAAGGCTACAAAGGGAACATGTACGCTGCCTAGATTAGACATGAACTTTGGTTTGCAGGGGCAGATTGCCCAGATCCTTCTCATTAAAATAAAGACATACATAGAAAGAACCCACAAATGGAGAGGGCAAGAAAAAGACACATTGCTAAAAGGAATACAAAATTTTAAGAAATAAAACAATACTTATTCAATTATTTAAGTTAACTTTAAATATTTAGGCTTTTTAAAAAAAAAAAGCTGTCATCAGTGGCTGAAGCTTTTACAAAGTATTTAGGAAGTTGTATAAACTTATTTTAAAACAGCAGTATACAGTGTGCAACATAAGCTATGTAATCAAATGATAACAAACTAAATATATTTTACCGAAACAGAGCTGTTTTCCCTAACACACTGATCTAAAACCAGGCATGCTTATAACATTTACACTGGTGAAAATAATTTTTTCAGTAGAAACTCTCATCCATTTATTCTAAATAAATGGCAATGTACAATTTCTGTTCTAGAGAAATAATTTTTATTCTGGATATATAATTTAGTAGTCACTTAGGGATACTGTTGCTCCATGTTCCTTGGAATTTCTTCTGGGATGAAGGGAATTTTCCTACATGATTCTCATTTCCTAATGTCGTTATGAAGACTCTTTTTATATAATGACATCAGAGGTCTGCAGGATTCTGGAATGGTTAGTTTAGAGCAGTTTTACCTAATACTCTAATTTAAAATGTATGCAGAAGATAAAGCTAGATGAAACACTATTAGGTCCACTTTGTCTCTTCTATCCCTGTTGTAGCCTGCTGATGCAAGATTTGAAGTTATTTGGATTTGATGTGATCAGCAGCTACTTACTGTGAATTAGTGTTTTTCTGGTAATATCTACAGTTGGAAAGCTAATCGTCTTCATTGTAATTCCTAAAGGTCTTCTCACTAGAGAAAAAATTATATTAAAGTGTAAGGCCATTCCTTCAATGTTCCAGGACTAACACTCTCTTACGCACTGGGTGTTTCCATAGGAAGAGTTTTAGTGGTTTTAGTTCTAATAATTTATCATTCGTGCTAACCAAGGAACAAAAAGTACATAGCAACTTTCATTACACTTCCTGTTCATGTAATATTTTCTATTCATCCTCAAATGTTTTTTAAAAAGCTCATTTACTTAAATAATCTTTTTTGAAATGTTTTAAATATTTTAGGACTAAGCACTAAACCTGGTTCCCAAATTAAAAGAAATAATAAAAGATGCAATACACTGTGAAATGTGAAAAAAGTATTTGCAAAATTTTTACCTTATGAAAATTATTACAGCTTTCTCAACTACGAAGATGAATAACTTTTTCTCTTTCCATATTACTTATATCTAAAACTGTATTAAAGGATCCAGTGTCCAGAATACAATTTCAACTAACGCTAACTGGGAACTATATACATGTAGCAGGAGAAAACTTTAAGACTATATACCATGAGGGATGTAGGTAGCCGTGAAGTTTAGTATTTTAGTTTATTATTCTCAAAAATAAAATTAAGCCATGATCACTGTGGATTTCACTGAAATCTGATTAAAAATTAGAATAACTGTGAATTTTTATTATCAGTTTTGACTGACAGCAATTGATTGCAATTGATTGATCAAGAAAATAACTTCATGATCAAAGCCATTTCCCTTCCACAAAAGAGTAGGAACTATACAGAAGTACCTTTGGATTCATAAAAACATTACTCAAATACTAAAATAAGCATAGCTATAAAACAAGTACTTCCAGTAAAATAATTATTAAATTTTAATCAGGGTCACAAAAGACCCACCAAATTTCTACAGCAAAATACTTCAAAGAGCACAAAATGACTAAGTAGAAAATGAAGTTAAAAGTGTGCCCACCAATTTTAGTTCTCTGAGAACTAGCTAAAATATATATTTTGGAGCCTTTCTTCTCTATGAACTTTCTCTCTATCCATAGATAAAACAACATTAAATAACTAAACCTCTGCATTTCTAAAAAGTGCCATGCTGGAGATTTTTTAAATACATAAATACATATTAATTCTGGTTTGCTTGCATGAGTATTTTGTTGCCATTTATTATTTTTACTTTTTCTTTTCTTTTACACAACTAAGGGACAGCTTTTCAGCTCATAGAAACTGGCATAATTCTTTTGGTTTTTAAAATGAATCAATATTGATATTAGCTCTTACTTATTGACAATATTTCCCCACAATTCTGTGTTCACTCTTCCTCTCTCTAATCTACTGTGTCCCCTCAGCTTGCTTTCTGATCAGGAAACATTATATAAATCTTTCTTAAAATCAGTCATTCACCTTTGAGATACTATTTTTTCCTGTATGTCACTTAATTTTCTTTTGTTGTGACTACATAAATAAAAGAGAAGTGCTACAAGAATAGCAGAACAGATGAACGGAGAAGAAGGCCTTCCTTACTGCAGAGTCCAGAATCCACTGCTTTTCCTCTGTACTCAATGCAGACAAAGTGAAAGAAGACAATAGAGTGGATTTCTGCAAAGCATCTACTGACAACTTTCAAAAAGTAAGAGCAAAGGCCATTGTTACCTGCAGTGATTTGAAACCACATTGCTTCTACTCAGAGTAATATCCTTATCATGGAGTATACTGAGAATTTCAGCAAAGAAGACAAACTCCCAAACTCCCTTTATAATTCCATTCTATATACTTTTAAAACACGCATTCGAAGAAGAAAGGAAAACCATGTACCCACTTAAGTATCATGACCAATTGCCTACATGCTACATACATCCAAGTCCAGCTCTTCTCTCAGTGTACACATGAAAGACAGGTCTCTGACCTTACAACACTAGTGTGTTATTTATACACCTGATCTTAGTGCTCTACTACTTTTTGCAAAATGTTTAAATATCAGCTGAACCTGAATGATCAACCATTTTTCCTGGTAACTAGAATGCTAATAAAAATCCTGCTGCAGCTCCTTAGTTTGCCCTATTAAGTAGAACAGCCTTAAAAGTAGATATTGAGGACCCCTATCACCACTACTGAGAAACTGAAATTTATGACAGAAAATGAAAGAATTCCAGTGAGGCCTCTTACACTATAGCTGAATGTTACAGCTGCAAAGTGTTTTATTTAAAGACTATGAATGTAGCCCTCCTTTTCATTTGCTTTTATAAAAACTATCTAACGTTCTAAAACATAGCATTTTATGTTGAATGTTTTTTTTCCCAGACACCAGACATTTTCGTGTTTACAGTAGCAGGAGTTGTCTTTAGTAAGACAACCTCTCAACAAAAGGCCTTTTTTATTCCAAATTTTAGATTGACTTCTGAACCAAAGGTATTTATTTTTCTGATGCTGCTTCAAACAATTAGTGACCAAATGATCAGAGCCTTCGGAATTCACAATCAAGCACTAGCAATATTTGCATCTTGTTACACAGAAAAGTATTTCCTTCTTCGGTTCTTTCTTGATCTAAAAAGATAACTGCTCAATATAAAACAGTAAATTCTTGCTGTGGGGATTTGCTCAGTTTCTGTATTCAGAGACACACAGAGATGTACTGTACTCCTGCTAGCCCTGCAGAGACCATAGCCACAGAAGAAAGGAACTTATTCTTTCTTGACAGACTATCAACAGAATAGTTAACTAAGCTCTGAATTCTGGATGTTGCTACCTTGACTTGTACTGAGTTACACTTCTAAAACACTCTGGCCTTGAAATACTGGCACCACTGAATTCAATAGAGGTTTTAACAGAGTACAGTTGTGAAACTGGCAATTAAGAGACAAACAAAAGCATAAATCCAAGTGACCTTGCACGCTCCCAAACACTTTTTACTTTTTAACAGAACAATTTCTTTTTTTCAGGAGTCACAGCGATAATAAAAATGATACAGTAAAAGATAAAAATTGAACTTCAAAATGTTCACTGTACAGCAACTTCCCAGAATAAATTTGTACTTCTCTGTACTTCATATGAAAATATACTTTCACTGCAGGTCAAGGAGAAAGGCCTGGGGAGGAAAATAGGCTGACCAATTGAGTCTAAAAAAAATTCCTGAAGAAGTAATATTCATATTTTCATTCTCCATCACCATTAGAATGATTGTATTAAAAAATACTACAACATGCTTGCATATAAATGCTTGAAATAAACAGGAGACTAAATTAAAACAACACTATTTTATGGATTATGTTTAGTTTAAACTATTTGCTACGAGCTCAAAATCTATTCTTTCAAAATTCTGTACATATTCATATTTTATAATTTTTTTCATCTCAATCCTAAATAGAGCTTATTAAAGATTATTTATGTGTTTGCTTACTTATGTGTACTTGCTAAAAAGATGAACAATATTAACACTTTTAGAAATTAATATTAGAATGCATGTAGTACAAAAATGAACTTAATTTTCAAGAAAATTCTTAAATGCCCTTTGTAAGAAAATAGAGCATGTTCACATTAAAAAGTTAAAGAGGATTTACTTTGTGACCTTCATCAAAGTATTCATGAGACTGTTAATGCATCATCACATTATTTTTTTTAAGACTAGAATATTCCTGGCAATAGCTATTTCCAATTAAAAGTAATACTATGCAAGCATATGTACTGAATTTACTATTATTCTACAGTATTTAAAGTTATTGAGAGAGGTAATAATAGAAACATGCATGTTTGAATTAAATATGATTATGTGAGGTAATCCACTGATGTTTATAACACCAAACCGCTGTATTTTATAACCAAGCTGCCCACAAAACATATAAAAAGTTGATATATAGCAGAATTTGTCATTTAACTTTTTAGGTTATTCTGTTCATGCTACCAGTGATTTACCAGCATAATTGTAGTGTTTTCTTGTAACTTTGAGATTATAACAGGTTGGTTTTTTTTTTTTCCATTACAGCAATTTGTTGAGGAAAAAGAATTTGAAGAAAAGAAAATAACAGCAAGAAATAAATATACGGACATATAAATAGGGAAAAAATGTACTAATCTGTTCTGGTTTTATCTATTTCCAAGCAGTGAAACTAACTAGGTTTCAGAATTAAGCTGAAATGAGCTGGAAAAAACTCCACACCATAATGAAACCTCAAATTTTTAAAATATTGATCTGAATTGCCAGGTTGATTTGTTATATGCTGTTAATTTGTGAAAGCCAGGTTTTAGCAATTTCAAATGTCACTTCATTTAAAATTTCAGTTTAATAGATATTACTTATGTCAAGTTCATGCTGAGTAGACTTTGGTAGTCAGGGAAGAAAAAAAAAAAATCCCAAAAGAACAATATAAATACTCTCTTCCCCTTTCCCGAGAAAGTTCCAAAAAACAAGTAGTCTTACTTTTGTACTCCAGGTGAAAACCAGCTGCTGCCACACTAATGTCAGAGTGAAAATGCAGGTAAAGTTGATTGGAGGTGCTGTTCAACAATGCTGGCACAGTTGTACCTGGAAAAATAAAAGTCAGAGAATAAACTGTAGCATGCTGATACCTTAGAGTTTTATACTGAAATGACATAACCAGGACTGAATCAGACAGGCTCATTTTCTTCTCATTATGTGCCTGGAAATCTCAAACATTCTGCTATGTTCTGCCTTGTTTTCTCCTGAAGCTGCAAGAAAAATTAGATTACAAGTCATGATACTAAGAGTCTATGTAAGTAGAATCAAACAAGATCCCATTGTGTTCAGATGAAACTTTATTGACTTGGATAGAAAAAAGAGGTTTAAACAGAAAAAAATCATGTACGTAAAGGATTTGATTATAAAAACAAGCTAAACTGCCATTTGACATTTTTCTACGTATATAAAAAACCTGCACTACAGAATAGAGCCGTCCAGAATTTTTCTCTGTGTCCACTCCACACTTTCTTTGCACAATAATATTTCAACCATTTATCCTAGTTCAGAGAGTATGACAGCAGGTGCAACATATATATATATATATAAAGACATACTAGCTTGAGCTAATTTAAATAACTATAATAAAATTCTGTGCCACTGACTTCAGCGTGCACTACACAAAAAGCTTATCACTAACCCTGGATGCATTCTTTACTACTAGCATCGCTAAGTCTGACATAGCATTTTCTTTGCTACTGCATGACTATTGTGTAACTCACATTCTACATTCTACAGTGAGGCTAAAAATTATATAATTTTCTATGATTACTCTCAAAGAGAGTATCAAGTAGCTAATGAACCTCAATGGTGGTTGCATAAGAAATATTTTTATTTCATGTGGGGCATTCGCTGTTCCTATAGTAACTGTGAGCCGCCTAGGTTAGAGCTTGAAACTTGAGCTTAAAAAAAAAAAAACCTTTGGAAAGAATTATCTTCATAAGTCTAAAGTTTTGTCTTTGTTCCACTAGGATAGAGTGAATTTTCACCTGAGCTGGGAGAGGAACTGGAGGCACCTGTGGCTGGGGGACACAGCTGGGACAGTTTACTAATAAGCCAACAGCTGGGATAGTTTACTTAAATTAGCCAAAAGGCTGTTCCATCCCATGTGACATCATGCTCAGTATGTAAAGTGGGGACTGTGCTCAGAAGTTCCTGCTACTTGGGAAGAAGCTGGGCATCAGGATGTGCTATGAACTATAGTGCTGTAAATTATATATGTCACTATTTTGTTTGCTGGGTTTTTTTCCCCATTTCTGTTTTCGTTTCCTCTTTTGTTCTCTTAAACTGCTTTTATCTCAGACTATGAGTTTTGCCTTCTTTTCTTTCCTGATTCTCCTTCCCACCCCACTGGAGGGTGGGGTGGTGGTGAGGGGGGAGCAAAAGACTGTGTGGTATTTTAGCTGCTGAGTAGACCATGACAAGCCTAAAATAGGAAATGGTAACAACTTTTAAATCTAAAACTGCATTAAGCTAAATCTTAATATAAATGCTAAGGAGCTAGAAGATGACAGATAACATGATGGCCTTTAAGGACAGTTTTACTGTTTGACATGAAAGCTCCAAGTATGGAAATTCAGACAGTATAGAGCATTCATATCACACACACAATAGTTACAGTGGAATACAGAAAACAGTGAGATATCTTCCTGGAGGGAGGACTTTTCATAGTATACATGCAGAATATAAAATACAGTTAAGGATGTTTAAGGTGTCTGCTCTGTAAGAATAAGGATGTTGACTCTCAATGATTATACTCTTAATTGAACAAAATTGCTCTTCCAGCAGTTCTGTTCCTTTGTAGGATCTGCTAATACTTACCACCAGTTGTTACTTCCTTAGAGGGTGATATTCAATAAGATGAGAAATTACATCCTACTGTACTGTGAGAAATAAATGAAACTAGAGTTTTTAGTTCTTATAATTGCCACATTCAATGGCATAGTTCAGGCTGGCAGCCTGTCACAAGTGAGTCCTCCAGGGATTGATACTAGTCCCCACACTATTTCAACGTTTTCACAAATGATCTAGATGGTGGGATTGAAAGCACACTCACCATGTTTGCTCATGACACTAAACTGGGTGGTGAGGCTGACATGTCAACCATCTTAGAGACCTGGACAGGCCAAAAGAGTGAACTAGCAAGAAGAGTATGAAATTTAACGAAGACAAGTATAAAGTCCTGGACCTGAGTCAGAATAACCAAAGAGCCCAGTCCAGGCTAGGATCGGTGTGGGTGTGGAGCAGCCTTGCTGAAAGGGAAACCGGTCAAGCTGCAAAGGGAGAGGTTTCATCTTGACATTAGAAGGAAATTTTTTACAGTGAGGACAATCAGTCACCGGAACAGAAACATGGTAGAGTCGCCATCGCTGGAGGTTTTGAAGATGTGACTGGACAGAGTGCTGGTTAATCTCATTTGGGCTCCCTTTCTCACAAAAGGTTGGACTAGATTTTTTTATGTTCCTTTCAACCTGAACTGTTCTAAGGTTCCAGGATCTAATTGAAATTTTATTGATCACTTGCTAACATTTGCTTCTTCTGGGACTGATTATGTGAAGCATGAGATACGTTCTAATGTGGTGATTAGATGTAGTGTCCACAGTGTCCCAGGTTTTTTTGGACTTCATTTATTGTCAATAGAGAGAAACAGTACTTAAAGGGCAGGAGCAGATCTCATTAATAATAGCTTATATCTCCATGGTAGACATCTAGCACTCATATAGATGGATACCATGTTAGAATTCCAGAGTTTGATTAACTTTTTAACCTCTTGAACTGTAATCTGGAAAACAGGGAACTCTCCTAGGAGGCAGTAAGTGCATGTTTGTCTTCCTAAAGGCTTGTGAGGCAACAAGGACAAGTTTTATACTTAAATTAATGTTTAACTATAATATTATTGTAAAAAATTGTCTACTATCCCTTTCAAGCATTAGCAATGACAACAAAGAGCAATGCATCTCATTGCAGAGATGAACACTACACTGCATATGAGAAAAGTTATCTAGGTATCTAAGAAATTTCTAGACTAAGAATGGAGATTAATGGTGATTTTAGCCATTTCTTGGGTTAGCACAAACATAGAGCATGGCTCACATTATTACCTATTTTTTTTCTAAATCTAACTACCATCATCAAAGTAGATTCTCCAGACGTCAACCACAATGACTACTGTATTTGTATATTCTCTTTCTAGATGTCTATACACATATATATGCATACTTAAGTATATATACATATGTAAAAGAATGTTGAGTGTTATCTGCATTATCCAATTTTAGATGGAACTGTAGCTATATTTAGTCTGATTTTATTAATTTTGAATACACCATAGTCAAGTGAAGCACCAGTCCCAAACTAGCAATTCTAAAATATTGCTGCTTTTTTGGCTTGTTGCTATGTTTTTGTTAATTTCTACATGTTAAGTAAAATTATCTCTTACTTAAGTTCACACTTACACTCACAAAAAAACAAGAATATCTTCTCACTCAAATATTAGGTCTACCACCTTCACTAAGGAGTCCAGGACAGACTTCACTTTCACATATTGATTAAAGCCTTTCTGTCCTTTCTTCCAAGGAATTTCCACTCTCATAATTTCATTTGCAACACAGCTGGTAGCACAGCATGTTTACAAATAGTATTGGGATGCCCAACAGGTAAGGGACAAGCAACTGATGTCATCTGCCTGGACTTGTGCAAAGCATTTGACACTGTCTCACATGACATCCTTCTCTCTAAACTGGAGAGACACAGATTTGATGGCTGGACTACTCGCTGGATAAAGAATTGGCTGGATGTTCACACTCAGAAAGTTGCAGTCAACAGCTTGTTGTCCAGCTGGAGACCAGTGATGAGTGGCACTCCTCAGTGATCAGTACTGGGACCAGTTCTGTTTAACATCTTTGTTGGAAACATGAACAGTGGGACTGAGCGCACCCTCAGAAAGTTCGCTGATGACACCAAGCTGTGTAGTGTGGTCAGCTTACTGGAGGGAAGGGATGCCATCCAGAGGGACCTTGACAGGCTCAAGAGGTGTGCCCATGCAAACCTCAGAAGTTCAACCAGGCCAAGTGTGAGGTCCTGCACATGGAAACCTAAGCACAAATACAGGCTGGGCAGAGAATGGATTGAGAACAGCCTGAGGAGCAGGACTTGAGGGTGCTGGTGGACAAGAAGCTCAACATGAGCTGGCAATGTGCTCTTGCGGCCCAGAAGGCCAACCTTCATCAACCTGCATCAAAAGGAGCATGGCCGGCAGGTTGAGGGAGGTGATTTCCCTCTGTTCTGCTCTCAAGAGACCCCACCTGGAGAAATCCAGCTCTGAAGTCCCCAGCGTGAGAAGGACATGGACCTTTTGGAGTGAGTCCAGAGGAGGGCCAGAAAGATGATCAGAGGACTGGAACACCTCTCCAATGAAGAAAGGCTGAGAGAGATGGGGGTGTTCAGCCTGGAGAGGAGGCTCTAGGGAGCCATACTGCAGACTTTCAATACTTAAAGGGGGCTTATAAGAAAGACGGGGAGGCACATTTAGCAGGGCCTGTTGTGATAGGACAAGGGGTAATGGCTTTAAAATAGAAGGATGTAGATTCAGACTGGATATAGGGAAAAAAAATTTACAACGAGTGGTAGAACACTAGAACAGGTTGCCCAGAGAGGTGGTAGATGCCCCAGCTCTGGAAACACTCAAGGCCAGGTTGGACAGGGCTCTGAGCAACCTGATCTAGTAAGGGATGTCCCTGCTCCTTGCAGGGGGGTTGGACTAGGTGACCTTTACAGGTCCCTTCCAACCGAAAGTATTCTATGATCCTAAGCTTTATAAGTCTTTTTGCATTTGCGGCTTAATGGATAGGCTTAATGTAGGAACTGCCATTACTGAGCTATAAGAACAGAGTAGCTCTAAATTCAGTTGACAGTTTTTTAGTCTTTAGATGTAGGCTTTAGGAAATAAAAAATATTATTGGATGGAAGATGCCTATATTGGATTAAGGAAGTGGAAAATATGAGACTACAGCTGTTAAGGACAAGCATGGAAGAGCAGGCACTTGGTAAACTTAACATGCATATAACTTGATTATCATTTAATGAAATTCTTTTTTTCTTTAACATTATATTTTTAAATAAATTCATTCTTTTTGGAAAGCAGGATGGCTATTGAAAAACAGGGAACTTAAATCACTTTTCCAAATAACTCCAGTTATGGCTTTGCTATTTTTTTTCTTTCTGAAGACAGCAAGTAAAATTCTATCCTGTTTGTAAAAACTGTTACCTTCCCAAGGGAGAGAATCAAGAGTTAATCTGTGCAAACAATCCCTTAATTTTATTAAAATATTTCCAGTATAACTTCATTATGTAAATGTGGGAACATTCCTACTCATGGTAAAATTGATCAGTAATAATAGGAAAAGAATTAACTCTGTCTCTCACTAATGACCTTGTTTCATTCAAACATTTGGTAACGTAACTAAGCTCCATTCATTAATCAAAAATCTGCTATAACTATATATATTCTGTAAATGGTACGGCAACTATTGTAGAAGACTGAGAAATCATTTTAATGGTTCTCTTTAAATGAAGTGAACATTTCCTTTTACTCATGAGCCACGAGCACTACTTTGGTAAACCCTAACACTGAAAACAAAAATAATTTGTAGTTTTCCTATTAATCTGAGTGTCATCTGGAAAACTGTCTTAAAAAGAAAGTTTTCCCAACAAAAAGCATCACTTGTCAATATTAAGCATAGGAAGCTAAGTGGTCACTCTTCTGTCACGTGCCAGAACAGCACGCTTCGAGAGAACCGCTCTTGGCATGCAACACATCAGTTCTACCCACAGCAGCTTATTTCCAAGATAACTATACAAAAATCCATGTATTCTGCCACCAGGAAGACAGCAGCACAAGGTATCTTTTTCTTTTAACACGTGGTCTCAGGATTTTTGTTACAGCTTTGCTTATGAAGCCTCTATCACTTTCCCCTAAAACAGCATTCTCACATTACCATAGCATAAAAAGAAGAAAAAGTGACCTGATATTTCTGCCATTCACTGGTAAAGATGACCCATGTGATTAATCCAAAAAGGACAAGACAATATGTAAGGTCCTAGACTGCTGTAGCAGACAGCCCTTACTGCCCTTGCCCAGCCCCTTGGAGAAGCCTCTACCCTGCCCACGGCCCAGAACCCCATTTCAGCCCCTGAGATCCATCACCCCCTGTCCCAGTGATGCTGCACCAGGGCCAGTCTTCAGCTACCCGCAGTCCTACCTGCCTGGCCATGGGCCCCTCTGAGTCAGGCTCCCCCATGAGTCCATGTCCTAGCCCATCCTCAGCCTGTTCTCCAGAGAGATGCCTGAGGCCCAGGGCTGGGGCTGCCATGGTGCTCTCCAGCCGCCCTGCTTCTAGCTGAGGTGGTGGGAAGGGCCCTACCTGTCAGGGCTTGCTCTGATGCCCCAGAGAGCCCCCACTGCTCCTGGCACCCCAAACCCAGTGAGCTGCTGGCCTGCTGTGCCCTTGACAGAAGAAAATCATAGAATCATAGAATGGTTAAGGTTGGAAGGGACCTTCAAAGGTCATCTAGTCCAACCCCCGAAAATGGTATAGTTATCTGTCTTTGTAAAGTCTTCTTTAAGAAACAAACTCCAGTGAATTCACCTTTCCAAATCACCTCTGTGATGTAGTTTAGCAGCACATTTTAGTAAGTTCTTAGCAATTAGTTGTACATCTGTGCATCTTGAATGCATATTTAGAAGACAGATGAATTCATAGAGAGAGAATAAGAAGATAATGCTATTGTACAAGATTTAGTAAGAGAGAAATGATACCTTCTGAATTTTACCACTTATGAAATTATGCTTGGAATTCAGTTGCAATGTCATGTTACTGGTTCAGTTTTGAGAATAGCAGATTTCATGTTGTATTTAAATATTCTTTATTAGGCCTTTTCAATACATAAAATAATTCTTCACTTTAAGTCTGACATGCATTATACAAAAGAGAGAAATCCACAATAAAGCTGTGCTACTCTATCTCGAATGAAATATTTCTAATACAAAAAACTGTCTTTTTCAGTTTCCCTGGAAATTAGGAAGGCTTGTAAGCTAAAGCAAGATGACACACTTTTAGTATAGAATAAGTGTTTTGAGTCTTGAGTACTGTTAAATGGAATATTGTTAAATTGGTCATTTCATCAGTTCTTTATCAAACAAGTCCAATGTATTTGCCACATATTTCACTTGTCAGAAGCTGATTATGTTTCATAATTTCTTTTTTCCTTATTGCCAATTTAATATATAGCATAGTTACTAGCATTTAATACAAAATGTTATAGCCTTTTGTACTGGGTCTGGCTGGGATAGAGTTAAACTTCTTCATAGTAGATGACATAGTGCCATGTTTTGGATTTGTGACCAAAATAGTGTTGATAACACAGGGATCTTTTAGTTATTTCCGAGCTGTGCTTATACAGTGTCAAGGCCTTCTCTGTTTCTCACACAGTCCCACCAGTGAGAAGGCTAGGAGTGGGCAAGAAGCTGGGAGGGGACACAGCTGGGACAGCTGACCCCAACTGACAAAAGGAATATCCCATACCATATGATGCCATGATCAGCATGGGGGACAAAAGAGGAAGGGAGGCATGTTGACAGATATGGCATTTCTCTTCCCAAGCAACCATTGTGTGATGAAGCCCTGCTGTTCTGGAGACAGCTGAACACCTCCTTGCCTATGGGAAGCAGTGAATGAATTCCTTGCTTTGCTTTGCTTGCACATGCAGCTTTTCCTTTACCTGTTAGGTCTCAGCCCATGAGCTGTCTGACTTTTACCCCTCCAATTCTCCCTCCCATCCCACTGTGTGGGAGTGAGCAAGCGGCTGGGTGGGCCTGAGCTACCTACTAGGAACAAACCACAACACATTTTAATATGTAAATTTTATATTTATATATGAAGCTGAAATATGCAGCTTCAAATTATTTAATTCAATATCCAAATAAATAATATGGGCTCAATTTTTTTTTTTTTCAGTTGATCACTCATTTCCATACATAATCCAATATATATCTGTACTTTAAAAGTTCATTAAGTCACCAGAGAGGCAAATTTCCACAAAATGCTTTAGCTACACCAGAATTGGATCAGGCTTGTGATAAAGTTCATGAGTCTGGGATATTATTCGTGACTTAATCATATATGAGATACCTCTTTCTCTTCATTTGGTTTATAGAACATGCTCTTTATATAAAAACTGTCATAAAAAGGAGTAAAACTGTATCTGTCTGATGTACATGTGAAACAAAAGATTACATGGTTTGTTATGTCCCAATTGTAGTAATTTGTTTTGTTCTCTGAGCTCTGGTGAATTTGGATGCATACTGAATGCTTCACTTTTTTCCTGAGACACAGAACACTAACAAGGATAAACTAAGTCAAAGCTACTTCATGCTCCTTGAATGCCAGTACTAATTTATATCACTATATCTTCTTTATGGGAGGAGTAGGTAAGATAAAAGAAAGAAACTTCTTTTAAAGTATTATCACCTAAATCCCACTAATCAAAGCTAAACATTTTAGTGTAATATTTCTTCTCTGAAAATCTCTGTTTGAATTTGAATATTGACATGTTTACAACACATGAAATTTCCTCCCCAAAATAAGAATGTTTCATGAGATCACGAATGTGCAATACAAACACAGTCCTTGTCTATATGTGGGAGGAAACAAAGACATGCTCTCCCACACACCTATATATAGAACTGTATGTTTAAATCATGGCATATCCTCACCTGAAAAGCTCCCAAGACGTGGTGCTGTCATATCTCCACCATCGTATATTTCAAGAGAGTCCCAATTATGTTCAGTGGCAAAGCTGATGACCTGGATCTGTAAAACACCACCTCAGAACTTTTAAAACCAATTATTCATATATCTTTTTAAATGTTCTAGAAACAAAATAGAAAAAGAACATGACACAAAGAAAACATAAATAAGCAGATCCAGACAAAAACACTTGAGTGAGAAAATGTAAATAAAACATTAACGTTCACTTCTTAAGCTGTCTCAACTTTTTGGAAATCTGACAGTAGGTAAGTAAGAAGGATTTTGCACATATATTGTATGATTATAAATAATTACTCAAAGAGTAAAAGAACAGATAATCAAGACAGTTGCAGACCTCTGGAGTGCCTCAGTGATATCCTAGCAGATAGAAAGGATTGGCATTTGCATACCAGATTGAAGGAAGGACCTGCTTTCAATATTCTACACAGTCAGAAGAGAAAGCTGCTTGATAACCATTTCTCATTCATAACTCCCATGTAAAAATAAATTAGCATAGAATGAAGCTAACCAAAGAACAATACTGAGAAAAACAAAGCACAACTATTTCAAGTACTCGAAAAAATGATCTGATTACTGTTTTTTCACACTTCTAGATAAATAAACAATTACTTTTTAACTTGAAACACAAAGTACTTAATATTCCATGCTTGACAGAATATAGACTTGCCTGAATACCTGATCCCTCAGTCACTATGATTTTCCACACACAATTTAAGCTGTTACCATAAGGTTCAGGGTAACCTGGTGACAGAATAGTACCTCTCCGCTCAGTAAAATTCCCACTGCATGGCACTGAAAGAAATTATTATCATTAATTACTACAAAAACTGAATCAGAGAACAGAAAATTAGTAACAACTTTACTAAGCTAATTATAATTCTCTTGTATAGCATAAACACATAGATGTGAAGCAATGATCTGAACTTAGAAAGCAAAGTTATCTAAAATGTATGAACAATATCAAGCATAAGATACAACCTGCATGAATAAACAATTGAGAAGTCAACTTCATTTTGAGTGTGTGCAGCCTAGAACAGCCCAGCAACACAGCCTAATCATGTCTTACCTGAGAGTAGCAACGAACTATAACAACATAACATTAAACACAATCATGATTGATAGAAATCATATGAACTTACCCACAGCCTAAGACAGTTCCAATATTGGATCTAGCTGGTAGTGTGGTACATTAAGTATTTTTACTGTCTACACAATTACTTCTTTAAGGTTCAAGAAAACAGAACTAAACTAAACAAAAAACCAGAATGCATAGAAAATAGGACCCCTACATTTATTTTTAGAACACTGATTAATTATAGAGTAAGTTCCTATGAATAGCAATGACTCTTGGATATAAATCCAAGGAGAGAGAGAAGAAAATTTTCAACATTAAAAAAAAAAAAAAAGAGAAGGGCTAAACATTACCCACTGCAGACCTATTCACAGGCTGAAGAAAAATAGCTATACCTAACAAAGCTATCTTTATTTAATGTACACTATGCTTCTATTTGAAAAAAGAAATCATCGTCCTATGTGTGATAGAAATATATACAACAACTACTGTGTAATAAAAGAGGTAAAGCCACTTCTGGAGAATTAAATTCTGTCCTGTATTTCAAACTGTAGAGCAGTCATGAAAATAATGAATGCTCAAGGAAATGTGCATCACACTTGTTCATATAATGTAAGTCATTATACAAAACACTATACTGCCTACCAGCCAGCTGGTCCTCAATTACTTTTTGATATGGAAAACTGCTCTTTTAAATTGGGCATGACTGACATTAATTGAAGGAGAGTGAATATATGTGTTAAACTCTATTTTCTAAAGCAGTTCTTGAATTCTGATTCAGAGACATGTGACAGAACAGATGACTTAAATGTAATTGCTTACCTACACAGGTTGGTACTGTGTCATTCCACTGAGCTAAGGCATTAGGTACAGACTGACATCGGATAGCTTTTGAGCCTTGTAGTAGATAGCCAGGACTACATTCAAATCGAACAACAGAGCCTGCTGAAAACTCTGAGCCAATTCTCCTTCCATACCTAGGCTCTGGAACTGAGCTACACTGCGTATCACTTGTGCGTGGAACAGCTGCATAAAGAGAGAAAGAAAGAAAGAAAGAAAGGAGAAAAAAAAAAAAAAAA